>QEPC01009128.1:409011-455512 GCA_003113815.1 Sphenodon punctatus | reverse complement strand
AAGCTTTGGTTATTCTCTCTGTAATCTGACAATTATCTTTGATAAAAATATAAGGTTTCTATTCAGACCTTGAAGAAAATTTAAAAAAACTTTACTTGTTCAGAATTAAGAGAGCCAATTAGAATCCAGTGTATCTCCTTACAAACTGACGTCAGCAACGCCAGCAGCATCACTCCCCAGGAATGTGAGCCTCCCATGCAGGAAAGTTTAAGAAGAGAGAGAAAAGTTTTGCTCTCTAGACTGAAATTCCACACACCTCATGTTGGGATTTCTTTCTCACCAACATCTTGGCAGACAAAGGGAAGAACTGGAAAGAATGTAAAGTATTACTCTTGATATCTTTGAGCCAATGAATTGAGCATACGTTAAGCTTTTAGAAGCTTTTTTCTTAAAATAAGAAATGTTTTAAGATCATGTAATTTTGATTGGCTATCTATGCTATTCTATGTAAACTACTGATATTCTCTATTTATATTTAAGTAAACTACGCTTATATTTTTAATATATTCTAAAAGTCTCATGTTCCATTTATTTATAAATATATTGTCATTTTACAATACTTGCTTTGCAAGTCTGGTATCAAAGTAAAGTGTAAACTCATTTTATACAACTTGAAAAAAGTGAAGTTCAATTTAGTATGATTAGTTCAGCTAGGCCATAAAGCTCACTTTCCATTTGTAATAAATGGGACCACGCAAAACATGACACCTCTTGTCGATTGCGGTCTGCATAAGCTTTGTAACGGTGTCGTGCCGCTTGGAGCATAGCAGTCGCATGGGAATGGGCTTGGTGAAGTTGGTGGATCATGGCACCTGCTGCAGGAACGCTGGTGGATGGAAGTTCGGGGAGACAGTCGGGGATGAAATCCATATGTAACATAAAAGGGAAAGTTTTCCAGTGACACGTATGGGGCATTATTATAGGCGAATTTGGCCAGGGGTAAAAAGGATGCCCAATCCTCCTGTAAATAATCAGTGTAGCATCGAAAATATTGTTCCAGGGATTTAGTCACCTGTTCTGGCTGCCCGTTTGCTTGGGGATGGTAGGCAGTCGTGAGGGAGAGTGTGACTTCAAGAGAGGAGAAAAGAGCATGCCAAAAACGTGCCACAAATTGTGCCCCATGATCTGAAAGAAAGATGCGAGGGATTCCATGTAATTTTACTACATTTTTTATAAGAATTGCTGCTTGATGGGCGGTAGGTAGTCCCTTGCAGGAAATGAAGTGACTGAGTTTGGAGAACTGGTCGACCACCACAAAGATAGTTGTGAACCTGTGTGATATCGGTAGTTCAACGATGAAGTCCACATTAATAGTCTGCCATGGCCCTTGGGGTAAGGCAGCGAGTTGTAGTAACCCTATAGGTTTGGTTTGGGGGATTTTGGTTTGGGTGCAAGTTGTGCAACCTTGCATGTAGGCTTGTACGTCAACTTGAAGCGTGGACCACCAGAAATGTCTGGATATTAAATTTAAGGCGCGATGCTGTCATGGATGACCAGCTAAGGGAGCATCATGGTGTGCCTACAACATATGATGTCCCTTACGGGGGACCACGATAAGCCCCTCTTTCATGTAGAGCCCATTTTTGTTGTCGAGATTGGGAATGAGTTTTATGGAGGGATCCATAGCGATGGTTCTGTGGAATTGGGTGTAAGAC
This sequence comes from Sphenodon punctatus, assembly GCA_003113815.1. Lineage (NCBI taxonomy): Eukaryota > Metazoa > Chordata > Lepidosauria > Sphenodontia > Sphenodontidae > Sphenodon > Sphenodon punctatus. The sequence continues at coordinate 453,857 of QEPC01009128.1, read as the reverse complement.
AGACAGGAACTGGAAAATATCTTTTTATCTAGGAGCATCTCGCTCGGTTCCTCTGAGTTTGCAGATTCATAATATCAGGAAAGGGTGTCGGCGATAATATTATTTTGTCTGGGTCCATATTGAATCTGGAACATAAAACAGGCAAAGAAAAAAGCCCATTGCATATGGCGAGCGCTCATTATATGTGCGGTTTGTAGATATGTAAGATTCTTATGATCCGTGATTACCAGCATGGGTGATGAAGCTCCTTCTAGGTAGTGTGTCTAGGTTTCGAATGCCGCCTTGATGGCGAGTAACTCTCGGTCCAAAATGGTGTAATTCTGTTTGGCCTTTGTCAGTTGCCTAGAATAGAAAGCAGAGGGTAATCTAAGTACTCCCTCTCCAGTTGCTTGGGATAAGACGGCTCCTATAGCTATATTGGAGGCGTCTGTTTCTACTATAAAGGTCTTGGAATAGTCAGGGTGTTGAAGAATAGGGGCTTGGATGAATGCTTGCTTTAACTTGTCAAAGGCTTCTTGTATAATTGCCCCTTTTTTAATAATAGGGTCAATGGGGCGGTTAAGTCTGCATAATTGGGGATGTACTGTCTGTAGTAGTTTGTAGTTCCTAAAACCGTTGTAATGGTTTAACTGCTTGGGGAGTGGGCCATCTTTGGATGGCCTGGGTCTTACTCGGGTCCATGCTTATACCTTGGGGTGAAATGATAAAGGAACAGCACCGTGTGTTGGTGGAAGGCACATTTTTCAATCTTGTGATATAGATGGTATTGTTTTAAGCGCAGCAGGACAGATCTTATGTGTTGGATGTGCTCCTCTCGACTGCTGGAGAAAATGAGAATATCCTCAAGAGAGGCCACCACATATCGATCCAAGATGTCTCTAAAAATGTCATTAATTAAGTGCTGAAAGGTGGTCGGTGTGTTGGCCAAACCGAACGGCATCACGATATATTCAAAATGCCCGTATCTAGTTTGAAAGGCAGTTTTCCACTCATCCCCTGCTCGCATACGAACTAGGTTATAGGCTCCCCTAAGGTCGACCTTAGTGAAGATGCATGTCCCCTGAAGACGATTTAACAATTCAGGTATGAGGGGCAAGGGGTATCGGTTCTTTACTGTAATGGCATTTAGCCCCTGGTAGTCTATACAGGGTTGGAGTCCCCCATCCTTCTTGGGCACAAAAAACATCGGGGTCCCTGCCAGGGACGTGGAAGGTCTAATAAACCTTTCTTCAAGTTAGCCTCTATATAGTCTTTTAGTGTCTTTAATTCTGGACCAGATAAGGCGTAGATTCTGCCATAGGGGGGCTCCGTTCCTGATACCAAGTCAATAGGGCAATCATATGACTTATGGGGCAGTTGTTCCTGGGCCTGTTGTTTTTTTAAATACCTCATATAGGTCTTGATATTCTGTCAGTATAGAGACAGAATGTGTAATGGAGGCAAGACCGTCTTCTTTCGAGCGTCTATAACAGGAGGCAAGAGGATACACCACTCTTTACAATGGGAGGAGGTAAACTCTAGTTTTGCACTTCCAGTTGATGTTGGGGTTATGAACCCATAGCCAAGGAAGTCCTAAAACCACAGGGAAGGTAGGGGTATGAACTAAATCAAAGGTTATTCATACCTGATGGTACCTTCTATCTCATAGGTGCATAAGGTGATAGGCCCGGACACAAGTGGTGACCCATCAATAGAGAACACGGCCTCGGGGGAGTCCTTCTCCCGTGTAGGGAAAGCGTGTTGTAGCACAAAGATATTGTGTATAAAGTTCCCAGATGCTCCAGAATTGATAGTCAGGACGATAATGGTGTGCTTGGGGTTAACCTTGAGGGCCATGGGTACCCGAACATGATGCAGATCAAGGGTAGGGAGCAGTGTCACTGAGGCCTGGTAAAAGGAGGATGTTGTGTTGTTTACTGGGACATCCCCATCCCATCCCGGTACCTGCCGTTTGGTTGGATGGGGGGAAGTTGCCGGTGATGCTGTGAGGGAAGAGGGGGATGTGAAAGGGAAGAAGGGGAACCCACCCAAACTCTCAACACACACATGCCTCTAGCTTGGCACCCAAGTCGGGGTATAACAGTCCCTCAGGATCTTGTGTGGCCCTTAGATCTCTCCTATACGGGAGAAGGCCAGATCATCATAGGGGAGGCAATCGACAGGGCTATGAGGCTCTCACAACCCGTGTGACCCACTGCCCACCACCCAACATGCACACGACACACCAGGGAATGGAAGGGTGATCCGGGAAGTGAGGTTCACAGGGAAAGGATTCCAAGGGAGCAAGGTAGGGGTTCTAGGATACACTCTTCTGGGACCAGGGAGGGCACTAAGATCATAGAGATAGGACAGGGGGATGCACACCAAACACGCTGTACGCTCACCCACACCTTCACTTGCTCACTCTTCCACACGTTCAAGCACTCACCGTTCACTTAAGATTCAACACTCCAACAGGTTTCTGCGCTCCTCTCTGCATGCTCTCAGAAGGGGCCAGTTCCTCACAGGCAAGCTGATCACCAGCGAGGATCCTTCTCATCGGCCAGCTTTTTATCCCCCTTAGCCTCACTCTGCTGTGCACGGAGGCGTGCTGAGCGCTGCAACACTGCTGGTGGCCCCGCCCCTCCCTAGCATCCTGCGGCCTTGTCTGTGTATCGCTGAGTGCGTGTGGGGCGGGGCCTGCTAGCCCCATCCCGCATGCCTCAGTCGTGGTGTCTCAGAGGTCGTTACGGTGCTGCCGGGAGCAGCAGTGGAAGCCCTGCTCCCGGAGATAGCTGCGGTGGCCCCTGACACTTTTCTCCTCCAGGGTTATTGCAGCTTCCTCTGAAACAGTCTCACCTTGAGATTTACAAATTGAAAATGCTTGCTTTAAAAAAAAAAAAAAAGTAAGAGGTGAAAGGATTGTTGAATGATTTATTCTTTTCTGTATGCATCAGGAGGCTTAGGAAATGCAAATAAGTGATATCAAGGAGCAGTCTTGTGCACACCCGCTTCTTAGTTTGATGGCTGGGGGAGAGGCAGAGGAGCTGTCAAAAAATGAAGTGGATGCTTCCAAGGGGAAAAGACACTGCGAAAAATCAAACCGAGAAACTAAAATATCTATATCAAAGAGGTCATTAAGGTTAAACTTTTAACGACTTCTTAGAAATCAAGTCTGCTCTGTCAAAGGGAAGAGTAGTTTTGGGAGGGCCTTAGGAAAATGACAGTTGGACCAGTTCCACTTCAAAGGAGCCTGCCAAGCATTCAACATCCCTCTTTGAAGTCTGCTGTGGCAGAGGGTATTCAGTGCTTCCAAAAATGAGGTCTTAGAGATTTTGTCATTTACTTAAAATGGGAGTTGCTTTATTTTCCAACTGCCATAGATTTGTCTGCAGTCAGTTGGGACTATAAAGCCCCCACCCTTACTCAAACAGTTGCTTTCGTTCTGCTTCTCTTGCCCCCAGCACTGACTGGAAGGCAGACGGGGCTGTTTGGAAGATTTTACTCCTGCTGTTCTTTATGGTTCTGGAATATATCACTCGTTTTCTGGGCCATATGCTGGTACTCGTGTTCACTGTGTTTTCCCAATTGCTGCTAATAGGTAAATGCAGTGAATGTGGGTCCCTGACCATACACAAGGTGACTGTTCTATTAAATCTGGAATCCTTCTTTAGAAATGGCCAAAGGAAGGTACATCAGCATGCAGACAAGATGTGCTGGAACATACTACTCAGTTGGTGTGATGTTTTACCTTAGTTTTCTTAAAGCTCCTGTGCGGTTTCCAAATTTCATCCAATTCTAAAACACAAGCAAATTGTTTTATGCAGACTACCAAATATCTCTTTGAGCAATCCTACAACTCACCAGAACTGGTGAAAATGTAATAAGGCTGATGCAAATTTGTATGCAAGCATGACTGATTCAGCATGGGGCAGGAGCAAGGGAGTTGATTTGACTTGAAGAAATTATGAAGTCTTGTCTGAAACCTATCACTGATCTTCCAACAGTTATCTCAAAGAATTTTTTATAAGGAGTTACCAACTGAAGCCTGCAGGAGTGTGTATCCATTGGAGGACAAAAAATGGACGTTGTGTTTTCCCGATCAAATTGATCTGAAGGGATTATCACAAGAAGAGCTGCAGAAATTACCAGAAAGAGTAGCAGTAGCAGAAGAGAAGTTAGGTCTAAATTTATCACATAAAAAGAGCCAGAAAACTTTGGTATTTAAGTCTACTGAAAGATGAAGGTAATCCTATCCCTGTCTGAGGAGGCAACGAAGTGCACTGAGCTCTTCAAGAGACATTAAACATTACTTAGAAGAGAGCCAACAGAGAACTGGATTCATCATTACTGCTCTAGCAACACTTTGCCACATTTGGAGAAACAGAGGTACTACCCATGAAGTGTAAAATTAAGTTGCTAGTCTCTTGTCTTCAACATAGTGCTTTACACATACAAGACATGAACGTCAAGGAAAGAGGTTAGTGAGAGGATTTCTATCTTTGAACTGAACTGTTAAAGACAATTGCTGCACATTAACTATATCTGTGAGCCACAGCTCTCCGCTTCAAAGCAAAATTGTAGGCGCCTTCTGGTACACTGCTCAGTTTTGGCCAACACCTTTCACACTGTGACTCTGCAGCAGCCAAGTAGCAATGGTGCACAAGACCCAATAACAGCAGTTGAGCACCAGCCTCTGGCTTAAATGCAGTCTTTTAACTGTAGCAGCCTTTATTTGTTAGCAGCAAGAGAGACTGACCCTTTAAAAATAAATACCATAACACCCCCCCCCCCCCCAAGAAATACAGCATTCTTACTTCAGTTCAATGATGAAACATTCTATTAATTCCACAGTTCCTGGAATCTAAACAAATGCACCCAGACACAAGCCAGGTAGCAAAAAAGTCAAATTTATTTTGTAAAAAAAGGACACACATAAATATTGGGGAATACAAAGACAGTGCGTGTAAACTATAGTGCTTGTATACCTGCAGGGTGTGTCGATTCTTTCAAGACACTGATTAGATCTTCTCCGGCCTCTCAATACCTCCTATGACTTTGAGGACAAGTCATAGGATACCTCCTAAAAAAAAGTCCATCACACACTTGCTAACTTGCATCTTTGGATGCCCTGGATTCTCGACAGTCTCTTAAAGCGACTGTTGGTTTCAAACTCAAGGATCTCATACTTTGCTTTGGCAGATAGGAGCCTCCTCTTCCTCTTCCTCTTCCTCCGTACGGTTGACAGGAATGTAGCCTCCTTCTCTTGGTAAACACAAGCACCATCCGGCACCAGTGAGGTCCACTGCTGTGAAGTTGATGTCTCTGATCTCGAGTCTTTTGAAGTCCACAGTGTCCATCTTGGAGTGAATCTCGTTAAGTTTTTGCCAATATAGCCAGGCCATAGCCAAGCCAATTATCTGCAAGAAATGTTCATTAACAGTGATTAGAGGCAGTTATGCGAGTTTATTAAATAGAAGTATTCTAATAAAGCAAACTTTTAGGCTTGGCAACTATCCTGTTGGCAGCAGGAAATGCCATATCTCCAGCTCCAGGACAGAACTTGATAAGAATTTGAGTGGTGGACCACTAGGGGAATCCCAAGAACTTACAGGAAGAGATGAATCTGGCACTCCATTTCTGAGTCTGCATTCCCATGTGGGAGCAAGCAGTGTCGTGTTGCTGGAGGTACCTTTTGGATAGGCTCAAAAACAGATTGAGAACTTCATGCCAAAGACCCCTTGATGCTTTTTATTCTGGTTTCTTAGGGAAAGAAGGGTTCTAAAATCACTCCATGTATATGCAGGTTTCCCTTTATAACTTTGGATCCCACAAAGTGCTTTAAACCAAATTTGACAGAGGGGCAGAAATCCCAGAGATAAACAGGAACCCAAAAATGTGTAACAATCAGTTTACCTGGAGGGGAGATACAGCTCATTTTATCACTGAACAATCCCACTGCCTTACACTTAGAATAGTCCCTCCACTCCCTTAGGGAACCACACTTTGGTTTTTTTTCATGAGGCACCCTCATGCATGGACACTCACCATCCACGTGGTGGATGTCTCGTTTGAATACGGTGCATGCTCCTGTAACCCACACTCTGGAAAAAATCTGGAATGCCCCATGCAGGGATGGAGTGGGCATTGCATGGACGGGGATGCCATGCATGGGGTTGCTCGTGAGAAGTGCACTCACACCCACGCACGATGCCCATGCACCTGCCCCATGCAGTAACTGCAGACCCCCCATCTGTCTCATGTAAAAGCATCCCTTGTTAGTCTGTGTGAGTGCTGTATGGAACTACCTTCCTCCCCACCCCCAAAGTAGGAGTGATTTATCATTTACATTTAAATTAACGTTTATCATTTAAACTTCCAATAAGTGGAGAAACTGTTTGCATAAAGTCAATCGATACAATGTGTTTTCCCAACAGCAAAGTACTATTCAGATGAAATAAATCTCTTGGGAACTCCTAAATGGATTGTAAGCTCTCGGGCAGGGATCGTGTCTATTTTATTCTCTGTAAAGCGCCAGGTACATTGCTTGCGCTATATAAATGCTTATAATAAAATAACAATAATAACTGATGCCCTGAAGTAACGGTTTGATATTCTGACATTGAGTGGTTTTAATATTCTGACATTGAGTGGCTTTAGCAAGAACCAGAAACTCCTTGATTCTAAATCTGGTTCTGACATTATATCACTTGGTAACTAGGAGGAAATTAACCTCTCAGTTTTCCCCTCTGTGAAGTAGGTTGTAGTGATGCTGACTCACACCTGCTGTTCCGCACAGATTTTGGCTCTGGGAATGCATGGGGTTTGTTTTGGTGTGAAAGCCCTCCCCCCCCTGCCCCCCCAGTGCAGCTTTGACAGTGATCACTTAGAAGATTGCAGAGCAGGGAAATCCAGCTCTGCAATCTTCCAGGTGATTGCTGGCAAAGGCGATGTGTGTGTGTTCACACCAAAGCCTTGGACAAACCCTGTGCATGTTTTGGCTTCCGGATTCTTTCCCGGAGCCAAAATCTGCATGGAACAGCAGGTGTGAATGTGGTCTGAAGTTGAAACAAATATTCATAATGATTCACTTATTTTGTCAAATGGTTTGGATTCACTTATGAGAAACTGAATTCATCATTTGCATCCATTTGGGAATAAAGTCTGCAAGGGGACTGCTGAATTTTCTTGAATTAATTTATTCAGTATAATACACATTAATCCAACGTCCACAAATTTGATAATGTGACAACTTGTGATTGGCTGGTTGCCATTACATGGTGCAGGGAATGAATACATTTTAATTAATGTGAACCTTGAACTCAAACTAATCATACTCCAACTACTTCTTTGTTAATAAGTGAACCATTCACCAAGACTCAAACCAATAGAACTAACAAGATCACATTTCATATGGATATCAAACTGGTTAACCTGAATTTGAAATGAATCCCCAAATTCAATATGTGAATTGGAAAAGCATGAGTAGTTTCAGCCCCAGTGCTGAGCTACCTACCAAGAATATCAGGAGACTTGTTTTTCAGGCATTTATAAAGCACTTACGAGATCCTTGAATAAATGATTCAGTATGCAATTATCCAATTATTAGAGCACGGGAGCGCTCTAATAGTTAAGGCTCCCTTGAGCATCCACTAGCCGGTTGTAAAATGAGAACTAATAACTATTTTGGTGTATTATTACAATGGATGATGTAGATATTAAGTTTACAATGGGAGCAAATTAGGCTCTTGATTATTCATTGTACCTTTAGGACTCAGGGGTCAATTATGTATATATTAAATATGTGTTTTCTTCTGTTGTATTCTTACTATGGAATGTTGCTGCAATATGTACTATGGTATTTTAATTTTTGTATGGTATTTATTTTTGCCTTAAAGGGTACATGAAAGCTCCACCCTTAATACATTTAATAATACTAATAGTTAAGGTGTGTTACACCCTCCATTATAAAGCCCCAATATTCTATCTGCTATAATATTGGCATAATTAAAGTTAGGATCATAAAATTTGTGGTGAAGGATTACTGGTGTAAGCGGTTCATGTGGTCCACATTTCAGCCGAATCAGTTGGATAACAGCTGGAATATTGCCGTTTGAACACTGCACTTTGAAAGCCTGTTTCAAAGTTAGACCATCTCGATCTCAGCAGGGTAAAGGGGGTTTGTGTTAGTTTGGAGGAGGTGTAAGCCTTTTAGAAAATTCAAGGAGGCTGGTGGGGTGAGCCTTTGGTTTACTTTTGTAAATCTGGTCAGTAGTTTTTAAGTTATGATATCTTGAATATTCAATGTTTGCCTATAGAGACCAGCCTGAGTGTGGAGTGCTTGTGAACATTCTATATGTAATGCAGAGACTTTAAAAGCAAACTCTATTGAATACTGGGGACTACAACTCCCAGCAGGCACTGCTTGCCAGAGCCTATCAGTGCTGGGGAAAGAGTGGGAATTGCACCTCCCAGGGGGCAGTGTGAGTGACTTTCAGACATGTTTAGAACTGATCTGGTGGGGAGAGGCAAGTCCTGTGGAAGGGAGAGAGCTGAAGGTCATTCTGATCTGATCCTGCATAGCAGGTGCTTCAGGCTGGGGGCCAGGGATGCCGAGGTGGCTAAACAACAGAGTTAGCTAATCCCGCAGTGATATTTGGGGTGGCTGATCTTGCCCCCTAAGCCCACCCAGAACCACAGAGTGCATGGATTTCAGTGACACTCCTTCTCCCTCAAAAAAACATGGGGTTTCTGGGCTTCGGCTCCAATGGAACGCCCCATTGGAGGAGAATGGGTGGGGCTGGAGCGCTTGAGTTTGCCTAGGATGGTCCCAGGTGCAGGAAGAGGGCAAAGATTTATCCCAGAAACAGGGACAGAATGCTGCAGGTGGGATGGAATTAATTTTCTTTCAGTGATTCTTCCTTCAACTTTTCCAACCCCACAAAGGAATGAGGGCTAAGCAGGTACTCTGGGCTGATACAATGGCCATTCTGCAGGAGGGAGGCAGGGAGATGGTAGAGTCCTGTACAAAGCAGCACTGTGGGGCAGAGTGGCAAGTGTCCTCTAGGGAGGACTCTGAGAGAGCCTCAGACCAGGGAGGGAAATCCTATGGGGGAGCAGGGAGGGAGGGAGCATAAACAAAAGGGGGGGGGAACATCACCATGGGGAGGGAGAGTAGGGGCAGAGTCTCTGTAAATAGCTTCCACAGTGGAAGCGATGCACAGGGGGAGCACTTTATAGGGAGCACCTATATTGGGGATACAGAATATGGAAACCAGTACAGGGGGAGGTCTGCAGAGTGGGCAGCGTTGTGGAAGAAAGGGAGCCCTGTCCAAGGGGGAGTCTTGTAGAGAGAGCAAGCTGCAGAATAATGGCCATATTGTGCTGGGGGGGAGCCCTGGACAGAGGAGAACTGAGTGAGGGAGCTTTGTACAGGGGGAGGAGGAGGGGAAAGAGCTGCAGGATGGGCAGCATTATGCCGGGTGGAGAGTCCTGTACATGGGCACAGCAGAGTCAAATAGCCCTTTACAAGGAGTGAACTAGTTAGGATGTCCTGTACAGGGGGAGGTCCTCCTAGAAAGCAGAAGGGCCAGTGTTGCACAAGGAAAAGAGCTCTGACAGTGGGGAGTGGCGTGGAAGACTCATGTATGAGTCATGAGCTAGAGAAATAATAGAGAGAAGTTTTTGGAAGTTTGCAATGCTTAAACCGAACCAAAGTGGTTGCATTCTTAGTAAAGCAGGGAGCTACCAGTAAAAATCCAGCTTTGCCTTGCTTGCTATTTGAAGAAAGCAACAATCGTCTAAACTGAAGGGAGCAACTCTTCCACCTTAGCATCCCCTAAGCCCTGCATCCATTCTACTGCGGTAGCAAGACATATTTTCTCCACTGATTGTATTTAACAAAAAACGTGGATATTCCATAATAAAAAACTTTCCAGTTTACAAGAAGAGTTAAGGCTCTTGCAAATTCAATCATGTACTAAAAAGCATGAAAATTGCAAGTTATGTACTCCCAAAGATGCAACTGTGTTGTATAATTTCACAATCACTTAATTAGATGTTGGAATGACAAGAAACTGGCACTGCTGTTGCCTCCATTCCTCCCAATGGCCATTCCATTTTATTAATTTCATTGCATACCCAACATAGTTTTAATTAAACATTTGTATATGACTCTTCCCAGCTTCACTGTGCTCTGGGAAGGCAGTGGGTAAGAGGGATGGTTGTGACCATTAGTCAGCTGTTCCATTCTCCCCAACTAAAATGAAAGGATAGAGGAAGGGTGAGGGGCCAGCTCATGCCCTCCTGTCCCAGGCTTCACTGTTCCCCCCAACCTGCAAAGAGGAAGAGGATTGGGGCTGAAAGATGAAGGCAAAGTGTGGGTGCATGAAATCTAAGTTGTAAGTGAGCGCAATATACAAGACTGTACAATGTCTTTACTGCTAACATGACATGGAAGTTAGTGCAGCCTGTCTTACTGGGAGGGAGGGGGTGAGCTTAGCCAGCCTGGCCTCCAGGGCCTGTTGCTTCTTGCTGCCGCTGCCACCTGTGCCTTGTGCACGCACACGGTGCAACTGGTCGCGGCGCTGCTATCAAACACACAAGACACCCAAAATGCAGCCAGCCTATTAAGCACATTATGCCATGAAAAGATATATATATATATATATATATATATATATAAACAGTTCAGTTCTACCCCCATAATCAATTCACACTGCCCTCATCCCATAACCAGTTCATTTGCGTCCCTGCCCCAATATAATCAATTCACGCTGCCCCCCACCCATAATCATTTAATTTGTGCCCCCAGGGCAGCGTGAATTGATTATATGGGGGGTGCAAATGAACTGGTTATGGGCTGTGGGTTAGCAATAACTTCATTAAGAAGTTAAGTGAAATAGCAGCCATAATAATCTCAGAACCATATTTGCAGATTTTCCAAGATAGAATAGATACTGCTTTATATCCTAAATTCCTACCTAACGTAATAGAAGTCAGTCAGTTGTGAGAATGTGGCCCTTTTAACACAGCCTCTCCCACCCATGAACACGCAGATTTCTGTGTGTTCATGGGTGGGGGAGCCCCATGTGAACGACACGGTGCACGTGCCCATGGTGAGTGGGAGTGTGTGCACACGTGCCTAACATGCATCCCCACTCACCCCCCACTTGTCCCCATGCACAAAGCAACTGGGGGAAATGGTGGTTACTCCGTGGGTGTGGATGAGTCGGGGTGGATGAGTAGGGATGCGTGTGCAGCCGTGTGCACGTCCCACCCACACACCGTCATGCCCACGGACCCCCCACCTGGCATAGCCATGTAAAAATGGCCTGTGAGGAGCCACTAGAAGAAGAACAGAACATTGCTACCTTGTAAACAAGGTTCTTTGAGATGGCTCCTAACATTCTCCCAACACCCACCCTTCCAGCCCCGCATGGAATTTTGTTCTTATATTCCTAGAAAGGGTTGGAAGGAACTGTCATTCTGAGGGGGAGAGTGATAGAGGAGCTCAAGACCAACATGTGGTCTATTATTTGAATAGGGTGAGCATGCAGAACTCAGTTGTGAGAATGTTGGGAGCCATCTTAAAGAACCTTCTTTACAAGGCAACAACCTTCTGATCACTCACGTGGGGAGGAGTTGTTTGTAAAAAACAGATTTATCTCCTAGTCCCATCAGTGTCCCTGCTGCTGCTGCAGTGCTCCTAGGAGGCAGAGGCAGGTGAGGGATGCGGTGGAGTGTCTGCAGCTGGGCTGAGCTGGGGGAAGAGAGTGTTGCCTGAAGTCCCCAGAGCTCATTGGCTCTTTCCTTCAATCCCCAGGTACATATTCAGAAGCTGGGGTCCCTTTGGGCATCAGCCCTTGGGCACCAGCCAACGGGCGACATCCAAAGGGTGTCGTCTGTTGGCTGGGGCTGCAGTGGCAGTGCCCTACCCCCTGTCCTAACCAGGAGAATACTGTTGGTGGAGAGGGTTTGTTGCCATTGAGGTGCGGTGATCAGGACAGTGGGATGTGCAGGACGAGTGAGCGGGAGAACCGAGGAGTTCGGTCCCACACTGTGGAGTAGCGACCGTGAACTGCATACCCTCAAGAACTGGCAGGAGACAAGGGAGCGGAGTGGGAGGAGTGACTGCAGGTTGAGTTTGCTGCTAGGCTAGATCACTTTTGAAGGGTTTTCGACTCAAGCGGATTGTGCCATGGAGCTGAGATCCCATGGGAAGCATTTGCATATCAGCTTAGTGGAAGAAGCTGACTGTGCTGAGAGGAGTTGTAAGTCAATGAAACCTTTTGCTGCGACTCAATCGAAACTGACTCATTTTTTTCTTCCCCTTCCCCCAGCTGGGTGACCAGATAGAAGACTCTAATGCTAATTCCAGGTTAAATGCCACTGTGGCATCTCCATTGGACAACCAGGCCCCTGGGCTGAACCAGGAAGATACTACTCCAGTTAGGCTTGTAGATCTGCATTGGCATGTGCTATTCCTTCCTAAGAAATTTGAGGATTTCATGGTAAGACAAGAGCTAGATTTAGATACCAAGTTTAAGGAGGTGGAGGAGCGTTTGACCCAGGCATATGAGCTCCTGTTTTCTATGAAGGTATTGGTGAGAGGGTTGTGGCTGGAGCTTAACACATTTAATGCCTCCTCCCACCTACCTCATGCTCCAACACATCAAACTTGTGCGGCAGCTACACAAACAGATAACTGGCTTTCCGCTGATCATGAAGGCCCCCTGGGGAAGGGTATTTCTCTTTCCCTTCCTTTAAGGGATGGTGGCTCTTTGTTTAATGAGGAAGCATGCCAGAGAGGGAGACTTGAGGTTTCCTCATGTGAGGTAGAAGTGAAGATCCATCTGGAAAGTTGCTGTTAGAATTTTGCCCTGAACCAATGGGCGATTTCTCTGTATTAACCTATAGAGAGAGCTCCCTTAATAGTGCACAGGGAGGCCCCCAGTGCCCCTCCCAGCCCAGTAAAATTCACGCAGGAAAATCAGTTGGTGCTCTTTCGCTTATGGCGACTGGGTGTAAGCAGGGCACAGTTAAATCTCCTATAGTTAAAAGTAAATTGGCAACTACTATGGGCCGAGTTTGGCCACAAGATACCAGTCAGCGATGGGTATCAGCCATCATTTTCCATTTTAATAAGAACAAGAGATTTAGGTTCCAGAGACTGGGCTCTTTGAACCTTTCTAGATTGCTGGATTTTATTAATTATATAATGAGAATGAATGTTCAACCTGGGCAGGTGGCAGATTTGGTCCCTCTTCTTAGTAGAGGCCATTTCTATTGATGGGAATTAGTATTTAAGAATGAGAAAACTCCAGCCGAGTTGTGGAGGGCACGGAGATTACTGAAGGCCTCAGGGGTTTTTATATTGAGAGTGGAGAATACTTTGGCCTGTGCCATTTACTTTTCCTCAATGACTACGTATAAGCAAGTTGAGGACGCCATACCAACAGAGACTTTAGCTTGTAGGTCCTATACCACCTTAGAACCAGATGCGGTGTCAGAATGGGACTTATTAGATGCCGTGGGGTGTTTTTACGGCCCGGAGGCATTTAATCCTGATCAATGTGATGTAGGGACAGTGATTTGCTCTTTTGAACCGCTGGTCACGTTGAGTTCTGCTCCCCAGGGGATTACATCTCCAGCATTACATCTGCCCCTGGCTTCCACAGATTTCGGTGATAAGGTACAAGACCGTCTGCAGGGACAGGAGTCTCTAGATTTTTATCTAGGTTGTGAAGACCCTGGCTCCAAGCTATTCCTTTATCCCCCTGTAGATGAGATCCAACACCCTCCGGATCGCTGTGCCTGTCTTTCTCTATGACAACCATAGAATTCTAATATTCTTTGCTTGTCCTGGAACATCGAAGGTATCAAGAATAAGTTGTTGCATAGAGACTGGCTAGATGTTATTTCTAGGTACAACATCATTTGCTTCCAAGAATCCTGGCTTTCCCAGGAGATGTCTAATTCCTTGTATCGTGAAGGATTCCAGACCTTTGCTGCCCCAGGAAAAAAAGGAGGCAAGAAAGGAGCAATGCTCGGGTGGAGTAATCATGCTGATTTCCAACAGAACCCGATCCCTTAGCAGACAGATCACAGTTGACTTGAGGAATTGTTTGGTTCTCCAAGTTAAAATTTGGGGTATCCACGAGTTTTTAATTATAAATGTTTATATTCCCCCAGAGACTTTCCGTTACTATTCTCTTTCCTTATGGGATCAGCTGAAGGGTATATTGGACCATTTAACACAAGAATACCCCACTAATGTGCTCCTCATAATGGGAGATTTTAATGCAAGGATAGGCAACCAGACTCTGGATAATGCTGATTTCCATCTTCAATCCTATCTTAAAATCCCCTCTAGAGGATCTTTGGATGCCACTGTAAATGCCCATGGAAGAAAGTTACTTCAGCTTATAGCAGACCAAGATTTTGGTTCTCAATGGCAGGCTCCCTTTGGATTTTGGGCAAAATACATTCGATTCGGTATTGGGGGCCAGCATAATAGATTATATGATGATTCCATCGTTGCAGTTCCCTATTGTCAAAGATCTTAAGGTGCTGCAGAGATCAGAGGGGAGCCATTAGCCCTTGCAGCTGATTTTGAATAATCTAGGTATCCCGGAGGGTCAGGTTTCCTTTCCTTCGGATACTGGGATCCCCATCTGTTTAACTGTTAAGTGGACCCCCTTGGTTTCTGCCAAATAGCGCAGCTACTATATTCTCCATTTTTTTAGCCCAGAGGGACACGTTCCTGGCTGCGAAAGAATATAGGGAGATCCTCACTGGTATGGAGACTATAGTAGAACACTTGCTTCCTCACATTACAAAGGAAGCTCCCTTGCCCTTGGATAATAAGTTTCATACCAATAGGAATCCTTGGTATGATCGAGAATGTAGAGCTGCTAAGACTACCTTAGTGAGGGCAAGAAGAACACGGGCAAGGCATCATCTCCAAATTGATTGGGATCACTTTGTTCTTAGAAGGAAGGAGTATTACAAACTCCTCTGAGCTAAAAGAGAGGCTAAGTCTGCTCAACTCTGGGCTGGTCTTCAAGTTGCAGCAAAGACTCAGAACTCGACTGGGTTCTGGAAGCTATTTAATAGCAGGAAATCCAGGGGCAGAGCTGTAAGATGAGGGTACATTAGAGATGAGGATTGGATAGCCTTCTATGAAGAATTATATCACGATCCCTGCCCTGAAGTGGCTGATTGGAGACCCCCTCCTCTGATGGATTTTCAAACCAATGATTTAGCTAATTGTTTCAATGGTAGTTAGAGAGAGGGAGGTATATGAGTACATCTGTAAACTCAGACCGGGCAAGGCCGCAGGAATAGATGGGTTACCCCCAGAACTTTTTAAGGATAACCCAGGCTGATGGGTGCCGGTCTTAGCAAAGTTTTTTACAGCAATAAATGCGACTGGTAAAATCCCCAGTGTTTGGACACTGGCTATCATTATGCCCATTTTCAAGAAAGGAAACCCAAACCAGCCCACCTGTTACAGACCCCTTAGCCTCTTATCTGTAATGGGCAAACTCTATGCTCGAGCTCTGTTGAACTCCCTGGATGAATGGGTACAATCTGGTGAGCTCATAGCGGATGAGCAAGCAGGATTCTGTACAGAAAGATCTACCTTGGACAACTGTTTTATATTAGCCCATTTGGCTGATAAATATGTGCGAATTAGGAAGGGCAAGCTGTTTGTAGCCTATATAGACATGGCTAAGGCCTTTGATTCTGTCTCTAGAAAGATTCTGTGGCAGAAGCTGCACAATTTGGGGATCGACCCTGCCCTATTGAAGTTAATTATCTCTCTTTATGAGGACTCTAAAGCAGTGGTTAGAACAGAGTCTTTGGGTAGGGTTACCAGCCCTTTTGTGATGCAACAGGGAGTGCGGCAAGGCTGTCTTTTGGCACCCTTGCTATTATTTATCAATGATTTGGTGTCTATGGTGGGATTGGTCCATACTTAGTGGGGAAGTGACCAACCTCTATACTTCTCTATGCAGATGATATAGTTCGTATGTCACAGAGTAAACAGGGCTTGCAGCAATGCCTGAGTGCACTTGACGGATTCTGTGTACAAAACTGTATGGCAGTACATGCTAGCAAGTCTAAAATTATGAGCTTTGGTATGTTACACCCAAAGTTTAGATGGAGGGTTGGGTCACAAGAGCTATCCCTGGTAACTTACCATCCCTGAGTTCGGAAATTTGGTTTGGTTCGGAAGTTTGGTTCGGTCGACCGAACTATTCGAGTTCGGTTCGAACTCAGAACTTCTGAACAAAGTTCAGAAATTCAAACCCCATTGAACTAAGTGGAATATTATCTTTTAGGGATGGGTGAACAGAGTCGAGTTTGGAAATTCGGTTCGGTTCGAAAATCGAGTTTGGTCTGGTCGAACGAACTGGTCGAGTTCAGTTCGAACTTCCGAACCATGTTTGCCCATCCCTACTAATCAAGAATATTGGGCAACCAAGGCAATACAATCAACTGCTGCAATTCTGAGCCTGCTATGTGCTGCTACTGTGGCCCCTTTGGATATAGTAATAGATGTTTTTAAAGCTAAAGTTCTCCCCCAATGTTTCTATGGAGGTTAACTAACGTACTATAGTTATGTCCCTAGCTGGGAATTAATTCAGAATAAGTTTTTGAGGGCCATTTTAATAGCTCCCAGAGCAACACCTTTTCCCATGCTGCGACTGGAAACAGGCTTTTTATCCGTCCAGTTCCACTGCATCCATAAAGCCTTGCTTTTCTGGTACAAGATAGTACATGGAAAGGTTTCGACTTTGGTACAGCAGTGCTATATAGAGCAAAAGACACAAGTAGGAGCAGTTCAATATAAATGGTGGGGGGCTATTAAGATTTTGGCCTCTAAGCTCTCCCTCCCCTGTGGAGAAGGTGAAGCTCTAGATCAATCTATATCTAAGGCAGACCTTAAAAGAATAATTAAGGATCTAGCGGTACATAGTGACTTGGAAGCAATTGCTGTATCTACAATTGCTCAAACGTATCCGTGATTCAAAAGCGAACTGGTGTTGGGACAGTATCTTCTGTTTCTTCAGGATCCCAAGCGAAGGAGACTTATAACCCTTTTTTATTTGAATTTGCTGGAAATGGCTGTGGTGAGGGGCAGAAGGGATGGTGTCCCGTACTCTAACAGACTGTGTGCCTGTGATTTGCAGGAGATAGAGACACTCCACCACGTACTGTTCTCTTGCCCTCGATATGAGGATCTTAGGGAAATATGGCTAGCTCCACTATTTCAGAATTCCTCAATCTCCTCTGAGGAAAGGATGCTTATTTTACTTATAGCAACTAAGCCAGTGCAAAACAAATCTGTGGCTTGCTTTCTTAAATTAGTAGAGAGAAAATGGGAAACACTGAAGGAATAGGAATGTGGCTTAGGCCTCTAAGACTGTAAGATACTAAGACACAACTTTCCTGCTATAGCTCCTTTCTGCACTACCTTCCGATTTTTTCTTTTTAATTAATGGACTAATGTGGTGTAAATTTATGTTGTATATTTGTATAGCAAAAATCTGGAAACAAATTCATTTATTCAGGTGAGGGATGGGGACTGGAGCTATGGAGGGGAGGCAGAAGAACTTATTGGGGGAGAAAGTTGGCTGCAGCCTGCTGCCGAGTTATGCAAGTGCGGGGCCCCAGCTGGTCATGGGGCCATGTGCAGCTGCACATGTGGCACATGCCTAGGGCCAGCCCTGCTGCTCAAAAAAGGTCTCGTGGGCTTTGTGGTAGCTGCTTAGGAGTTCAGTGGAGGCAGAGCCTCGTTAGTGATTTTCATGGCTTTATTCTCTTCTGCAACAAAGCCACATTTTGCATATTATTATTACGACATCACCTTTCATGTTATGTCAGCACTGTATGCCACAGGGATGCTGGCAAATTATTATATAGCTAAAAACTATATTATTCCAGATAGAAAGCAGCTTTTATGTTATTTGCATAGTATCATATATTATGGTAGAGCTGCAGCATTAAAATGTATGTGTAGCAGGGTGCGGTCTCACCAGGGTAAGTCCCTGCAGGATCTGACCCCTGGGTTCAGTGTCTCTTTGGGCACTTCAGTTCCGATCACAGTCGTTATTGGGAATTAGCATCAAGAACTTGGTCAAGTACGGAATATCCACTCAGTGTCTCTTTATTTACAGGATACAGTCCCATCTCATACACATTAATCATTCTCACTACAGCAGTCTCTTATGCACAGTCCAGACAGTATACACAGCAGTATGCTACCTAATGCCAGGAATCAACCCTCTGGCAATCCAGGCCCTATCTAGCTCCAGCTCTGGGCTTCAGGTTCAGCCACAGCTCTGGCAGCCTGCAACCAGGCCTCAATACTGTCCCAATTCCTGGGCCTCTCCAGGCAGCCCAGGGTCCAGACTTTTTACACAGCCAGCCTGGCTTCAGTACCTCAGAGAGCAGTTCTCATGAGTCCCAGCTTCTCCTGTAGCTCCTCACTCCAGCAGTCAGGTCCTCCCTGGATTCAGGACCTAAGACAGCAATCCAGCTGCAACTTAGCTCTCCTTAGAGATGCTTCCCTGGTCACAGCCAGGCAGAGTTTGAAGCCTCTTCTGCTGGCCCCCTCTTATATACCTAGAGATGGGTGTGGCTAGCCCTTC
Organism: Sphenodon punctatus; assembly: GCA_003113815.1. NCBI lineage: Eukaryota > Metazoa > Chordata > Lepidosauria > Sphenodontia > Sphenodontidae > Sphenodon > Sphenodon punctatus. Next base: position 435,216 of record QEPC01009128.1, on the reverse strand, counting down.
AGTGCTCCATACCTTAAAGGACCAGTAGCCTCCCTCTAGTCACTCTGGGCATTACCAGTTCTTTTCCCTCCTTCAGCTGGGCTGGCTTTACCCAGTATTTGTCCAGCTTTGTCTGGCACAACCCAGCCCATTAAGTCTTCAGAGTGGTGTGCTCTCTACGGGTCTGGCTCCACCACACCTGCACCCAACCCATAGGCTGGTGCTCTCAGCCCCCTCTTAAAGGGGCAGCAGTCCCCTCAGGCTGCTCCCTACCACAGTATGTATTTCTATCTGTGCTAGCAAGTTTTTCACCACCTCCGGAAGATAGCCAGCCTCAGGCTCAAGTGAACCTCCAGGGGAAGGGAGCTCCACAACATGGGGAAAGTAACTGAGAACACTTTCCTGCATACCCCCACCCCACAAAAAAGGGTAATGGATGGAATGTGAGCCAGGGAGATGGGATGAAATAAAGAGACACTGAACTGATATTCCTTACTTGACCAAGTTCTTGATGCTAATTCCCAATAGAGACTGTGATCAGGACTGAAGGGCCCAAATAGACACCGAGCCCGGGGGTCAGATCCTTACCTCGGTGAGACCGTGCCCTATTACATAAAGTGGTGGAGAATGTGGGCACCCCTATTGTCAGCCATTATGTCTATGTGAAAAGGGGGTTTAAGCACGCGCAGGGGTGGTGCAGTAAGATAGGCACCCAGTGCATGAGAGAGCATCTGGAGAATTCTGCCCAGCAGGAAAAATGCCCAGCAACAGAGACTCAACAGCAGAGTGCACCTGGAGCTGCAAGCCTGGTAGAGAAGTGCACCCAGATGTCAAGCATGCTGAGCGAGAGTGGTGAGTGGCAGAGCTGTGTACCCAGATGAGTAGTGATTGAGACCGGGGAAGAGAATTACACCTGGGTCAGCAAGCGTGCTGGAAAATTGTGCCCAACCTGAAGTGAGTGGAGAACAACTGAGACACAGCTGCTGGAGGAGTATGCTTGGAGGATAGTACGAGCAAGTGTGCTGCAAGGACGCTCACTCAGACAAGGTCTTGAGCTGGCTGGAGCCAGGAGGCTCGCCCACCAGCAGTGGTGAGAGAGCCTGTGCAACAGAGCTGTGCTGGAGGCAGGAGGCTCGTCCAAATGCCAGTAGAGGTGTGGACCTGGAATGGCATCATGGTGGTGGGATGAGTGTGCTGCCAGTGGAGATAACCACTCAGCCGGTGTGGCCGGGTTAAGCTTGAACTGCAGCATTGGGGATGGAGCCAATGAGAACAGCATTACCAGCAGCCAAGGATCTGGAGTCTGGACATGCAGGTACTGTGGACCCAAGTGGGAGGGTCATCAGACCTGCCATAACTGCGGCTGGCATGGGCACTTCTGGAGGATTTTCCAGGAAATGTGTCAAGGCCCAAGAAGTACTTGGACTCTGGGTTGCCACAGCCAGTATAAAGAACTGAGAGCCAGACAGGTGCAATGTTGGCTCTGTGATATGTGGAGCCACATGCAGCGGTACTGTCCCTTTAATGCAGGAATGGGGAACCTTTTCTGTCATTGAAAATTAGTATGAGCTCCGAGGGCCACACAGAGGTTGGGGGCGGGGGTGCTCAAAAGGTGTACTGAAAAAAGGAGGGCCCAGATCATGTATCTGTGTCATGAATCTGTCCCCTAGCCTTGTGTTCCTGCCCTCCTTTCTGCCCCATTATCCTGAGCTCAATTTTTCAGTGTTGGGGGGTAGAGAATGGATCCAGGGGCAAGATCCAGGCACTGGGAAACGGTCACATAAAAACTTGCCGAGGGCCGCATTTGGCCCCATGGCATGCGGTTCCCCACCCCTGCTTTAATGGAAGGCCTAAGCAGAGGTCCTGAAGGGCTGAAGGAAATGCCCAGATCAGGCTTGGAAGGGACAGAGATGTGAGCAGAGAGTGCTAGAGTTGTGAGGTCCTGGGACATGTAGAGAAAAAGATGTCCCTATGGGCCAAACCCTCAGAGATATAACCCTAAGAGGGAGCAGGAAGAAGGTCCTTTGAGTGAGAGTCACAAAGGAGGTGAAGCCTCAGTGTCAGTAGGAATAAGGGAAAAGACATGTTGGGCTTGCAATAGAAAGGGTCATGCAAAGAGAACATGGCCCAGAAGGAGGACAATAGCCCAAATAGGATGAAGCTGAAGAAAAAGGATCAGAAGACAGAACAGACCACTCAGACAGACAAGGCGGACTTGGAGGAAGTCAAATCTGTTTCAATTATTTTATTTGATATCTGTCATTTTCTCTGATAATGGCACCAGTGTAGCAGTTATGAGCAAAATACTGGAGAGAATTTATTAGGGCAAAACCAGGTACAAGACATTAGTTGCGAAGCAGATGCGAATGATGATAATAAACAGGAATAATCAGAACCTTCCTGTGCTCATTTGGAACAGCAGGCATTCTAGCAAAATCAGACAACTTCTTTATTTTGTATTAACTCCTTCATCACTCAGATTGCAGAAAGTGGCAATTTGTTTTTGGCAAATTAATCAGCAGCACAAGTAGGTGCCATTGTGTTCACTTTAGTTTATAAGGACTGCTTCTGCCAGGGCTGAATCTTGCTTTTATAATCCAAATACAGTATTTTCCCTCTTGCCCCCCAAACACACTCCCTCTGGCAGCTAATGTGCAGCTGCAATTTGGTGACCATATTGCAGCCACAAAACTGCTGTCACTAAAATGACATGGAATGGGAGAAGTCTCTGCCATTTTCTCCTTGCTGCCCAACAATTTCAAATGTAGCTGGCAATGGCAACAGATGCAAGGGGTGATGAGGATGGGCAGCAGTGTAGGTTGCAGTGGCAGCAACAAGATCAGGAGAGCAGGGGTGTGCACGTTGTTTTCATTATATTGATAACAATAAAGATTCTCATTTTTGTTGTTACTGCAATAACAAAGATAATAACAAAATCAATAACGATAACAGTTATTGATTTCATTATTGCCTAGCAGACTTTTTTGGAGGGGAATGTGGAGAGGGGAGGAGACAGCAGACATCTTGGAGCCAGAAACAGTGTTGAACTTTGGAACTGGGCCTGTGATGGGAGGGGAACGACCTGATGGATGTGATCGCTGGCCAATGAGCAGCACAAGCAGGACCCAGGCAGTTGAATGGCACCCTGTGAATGTTGAATGCCTCCTACCTCCCAGAACCAATCATGGGGGCTCTGGGGAGGGCACTGCAACTCTTTATGCTGCAGGACCAGGCTGCTTGAGTCTTGTTCTGTGTCAGCTCTTGATGTGTCAGGTTGCATTTACAGAACTCTGGTGCTGCTTGCAATAAAAATCTTCCCCAGCCCTCGGTGTTATACCTTACTTTTTATTATACTCTTTATTTTACCTGTGGTTTAGGTATATAGATTAGATAGATATAAATTACAGACGTAGATAATATAGATAGATTAGATATACCCTATAGCTTTCCTTTCCCCTTTCCCTGTCTGTCTCTCCCTGTCTATTATATACAGAAAGATTAGATATTATATAGATATTAGTAGGTATTAGGCTTTTTATTATATACATAAACATTATAGGATAGGAACAGGATACTTAGAACACATAGAAGATAGAAGTTTATTGATATACTTAGATAGGAATATATTTCATACAGTATATGTTATTAGGTGTAGGTTTAGGTGTAGGTTAATATTACTAACATAAATATTAGTAATTTTTCATATTGTCATTGTGCACTTATTACTACTGCATTATAATGAAAAAAGGAGGAAGGAGTTAAACTTCTGAGAAGTCTGGGGCAGGTGTCTGCTGATATTTCTGCCACTAGTGGCAGCCCACAATGGAAATGATACCAAAAACAAAACTTCATTATCACTCAAAATTGATACAGATATAGATAATGAAACCGATAACAAATAATGAAATTTTGCTATTAACGATAACAAAAATGAGTTTTTAATAACAAAAAATGAAAACAAAACATGACATGGGTCCCTGGTGCAGACTCCTACAGGAGAGGACAGTGGCAGGTTTCCATTGCTGAGCCAGAGGATGGGTAGGGTCTACCAGGGCAATCCGAGGAGTTGTGGTTGTGTCTAGGCATACTAGGCTAGGGTGTAGTCAAGACTTCAAAGCAGCTTGCCGCATTCCCTCCTCACGGTGTTTGGACCAATGTTACTGTCTCCTCTCCTTTCTGTACATGTTTGTGGCAGGGCTGAACCACAAAATGGTGCCCACCATGTGGACAATCTAAAATGGCCACCCAACAGGAAGCTGGAGTGTTTGGGGCATGGCCTGAGACATATAAAGAGAGGGAAGCTAGAAGAAAGAGGAGAGTCTACTCCTAGCTGTGGAGGAGGACAGTCTGCTATGGAATGCTGAAGAGGATATAGCTCTTAGAGAGGCTCACAAGCCTAAGGTCCCTGAAGGAAGAACTGAAGCAGACTGGAAGAAGAGAGTGAGTGTGGAGAGCTAGCCTGTGTGCATAAAAACTGTTTTATTGAGAAACCCCAGGAGTGACTGGTGCCTAATGCTTCCTGGGCCTTGATCCTGCATGCACATAGCCACGGTGAAGGTGGGACCCTTCTACAAAGTGGTGGAGAATGCGGGCACACCTTGCTGGCCACCAAGCCAGTAATTCCCCAAGGTGATAAGATCCTGGAGCAGGGAGTGCGGTAGAGGATTGCACCAAAGAGAGAGGATTATGCTTGACAGAGCAGAGGCGCGAGGAGGACAAAAGAGCTCACCCAAGGACTCTGGGTTCAAGTGGGCTGGAGCCTGGAGGTTTGCCCCAACCCCACAGCAGATGTGGCTATAAGAAAACAAGATGGCGATGGGAGGATTATGCCCTTGGAGGCAACCGCTCAGCTTGTGGGGCTTTGTGGAGCCCAAGCTGAGGCAACAGCAGGACCAGAAAAGAAGGAGACTGCAAAAGGGGCAAGTACTGGGGACCCTTGGGGGGAGGGATTGCCTCAGACTGTTCTTATCATGGGAAAGTAGACCATGGCTGTAGAGACCGTTGGGAGAAATTGCAAGATCTGCCAAATGTCTGGACTAGTGCTATGGATAGCCAATGTGGGCAGTGTAAAATGCAGGGTCATCTAAAAAGAAACTGTCCTTTTCTGTGGGGGACCTTATGGAAAGACTCTAGTGGAAGACAAGGAAGGCTTGTATGGGGCTTGGAGCTAGGACAGGGAATGGTCAAAACACTGTTGGTCTTGTGGGAGCAAAGGGCATGTTAAAAGGAACTGCCCTAGTAGAACACCCCAGAGAAATTTCTGGAAATGTAATGAGGAGGGGCACTTAAGGAGAGACTGCCCTTTATAGGAGAAAGAGACTGTGTTGGACATGCCAGAGCCCAAACCACCTGCAAAGAGACTGCCCTGAGAGAGGGGTAGTGCAGAGAAAAAGGGGTTGGGCCTATTGTAAGAAAAAAGTTGAGAGAGGTAAACGGACTGACGTGTCTCAGGAGAAATTAGAGGCCTTAAGGAGCAGGATGGCCATAGGGCTAGTTCCATTAAAGAAATGGTGAAGGAAAACGAGGCTCTAAAGAAAGAGATGGAAAGGTTAAAAAGAGATGTGTATGTAGAAAGAGAAGATAAGACCTTGGAAGGGTCCGGGGCGGAGGAAGAGGACTCTATGCCTTCCCTCGAGGATGAGGAAGCGGAAGGATTAATGGTGGAGGAGGTAATGCCTCATGACAGTGAGTGGGCTACCTCAAACTGGATAAAGGAAGGTGAGTCCTTAAGCCCTGGAGCAATATATACAGACACCACTGCAGAGGTGGAAAAGGGATAGACTCCCTCAGGGGTAGGATGGGACGTTATAGGTTGGATCTTGGAGAGGAAGAGTCCAGAAAAAGCAGAGTGCTTAATGGCAGCAAAGGATAGAGTAGAAAAGGAAAAGCAACAAAGAGCAAGAGCAGATAAGGAGGCAATGGTGCTGAGAGCAGCCCTAGAAGGAAAAGGTAGAGAGATGTGGACGACCAACCCTTTCTATAAGGGGGGAAAAGGGTAAGATTCCCTAAACAGGTGATCAAAGGCAAGCAGTTGGGTATAAAACTATGGCCAGGTATGGCATGGGAGTTTTAAAGGCTGCAGGATACCTTAGAGGTAAATGATAAGCCCTGGAAAATGGATGGATGTTTAGGTTATATGAACTTATACTTAGTACTATGTTACTAGGAATATGTTGCAAGAGTGTTCCTGCTTCAAGGGTCCCAGGGCTGTGAGGTATGGAAGGAAAGGGTGGGCCTGCCTCCCACCCTAGAAGGGGAAGAATGTAAATGCTGATGGAAGCCTAAATACGAAATCTGTAAGCTGGGTGGAGGATGACCTCCCTGGCAGGAGATGACTTGAGTTGAAGGAAGCTCTATTTATTGTTTAAATTGTGATGCCTGGCAGGGGAGGCCCGCAGGCTATCAAGCAAGGTAACTATGGGGTTGCAGGGAACCCTAAGAGGTGAAGCCTGGCAGGGGAGGCTATTCACAAAGAGCTGAAGGAAGCTCTATGTATTGCTTAGATTGTGAAGCCTGGTAGGGGAGGGCCGTAGGCTATCAATCAATGTGACTGGGGTGGTTAAGGGAACCCTAAGAGGTAACGCCTGGCAGGGGAGGCCTGCAGGCTATTCCCAAGGAGCTGACGGACGCTCCAGCACATGATCAGCTGCAGAAAGCTCTAAGGGAAAATTTATAAGTTATGGCTAAACATATGCCAGATGTAAACCCTGGGAAGGAGATAGTTAAAATGTAACTGACTGGTTAGTACTGACCCATATAGGTCTTGAGGGTCCCAGTGTCTGGAAGGCGTGGTGGGCCAGCCTCCCAACCCCATGAAGGGTAACTGAATAAATGTCTGTAGAGGCTGAAGGAAGCCTTTAACAAGCGCTAATGGATATTTGGGGGGACTGAGCTGAAAGGAGCTCCATCCACTATTGTAAGGAATGTACAGATTGTAAGCCAAGTGGTAAGGAAACCTAGCTAAATACTGTGAGCCTGGTGGAGGATTGTCTCCCAGGTAAGGAAAATGAGTTACAGGAAACTGAGAACCCGGTGGTACGGGCCTGACTATAAAGGGGAGATGTGGAGGCCAGGGGGCAATAAAGCCAAATACAGGGTGTTAGATTCCTGAATGAGAGAGAGGATAAAGGTGAGAGAATTAAGGCTTGAAGGAAAGCTTGTTGTTTTGTATCAGATTGGAGGGGGGGGGAAAGTTGCGTGGCAGGGCTGAGCCACAAAATGGCACCCACCATGTGGACAACCTAAAATGGCCACCCAACAGGAAGCTGGAGTGTTTGAGGAATGGCTTGAGACGTATAAAGAGTGGCAAGCAAGAATGTCTACTCCTGGCTGTGGAGGAGGACAGTCGGCTATGGAATGCTGAAGAGGATACAGCTCTTGGAAAGGCTCACAGGCCTAAAGTTCCTGAAGGAAGGAGACCTGAAGTGGACTGGAAGAAGAGAGCGAGTGTGGAGAGCTAGCCTGGGACTGTTGTATGGCTAGGCTCTACATATATGGACTTTGATTGGCCAGAGGTTTGGTGGGACCGTGCTACAATGTTGTTCTGAATAAGGCTGTGGGCTTAGTTTTTAACATGGAAGCCTTAAGGACATCCAGATCTATTTCTGGGTCAGCACATAATACAGGAACTGGAATACTGAAGTACCGATTTGAGTAGCCTCATTTAAGTGCTCATGAGGACGATCAAATCGGACAAAAGTAATCACGTTTCTGGGCATAAGCCAACTACAGGCTGCCTAGGGCTCGGAAAAAAATACGCAATCACCTGTCCAAAGTAGAAAATATTTGTTTCTTACACCCTCTTATGATTCTTCACTTATTGAGCACTTGACAATGAAAACAGATGGGAAAAAGAAGTCCAATTTAGCATGTGAATTTGTATATTCTTGCCACAGTATATCATCTTTACCCACTCACTTTCAGGATCCAGATATCTTCAGACTTGATGTGTTAGTTTCCTAGAGGTGTACACACACACACCAACCCTCAGGAACACTGTATGCTTATACAGTGCTTACATCCAAGAGCATGCTATCACCAATGACACATTACAGTGCAACAGCTGGAACAAAATGTGATGGAACATAAATTACAATATGTCAAGTGACAAAATCTGCCACAAAGTTTGGCTCCTGATTTGCACATTCCCAGTGTGGAGGATTCTGGCTTACCCAGACCTGCTTATCACTGCAGGTTAGTGAAGGTAGCAAATTGCTTCTAAAGTTTTGAATGATAGATGCTTGGCTGAAACATAGTAGAAAGCTAGAGCATACACCTCTGGAGGGGAATGCATTAACAGCAGCAAGTTATATGGAATTTCTTCTCATCATACATGCTATAGTAGCTTGCTTTAAGATTAATGCTATATAATCCTTTGGTTTAAGATACTACTTTGATTTCTAAATGGTTTTCTGGTTTTGCAAGTATTATTAAAAAGCACTTTTTAAAATTAGTATTTTAAAAAATGACAGTGTAAATATGAAAGAAACCAAGTTGTGTATACAACATGTATTAACTCAAGTCTAAAACATTATAGAGGCAAATTGTTTTTGTCATTGAAAAATGATGCTAATGACTTTGTTTGGTGCAAATAATCTATTAAATAGCCTGTAAACTGAGAATGTTAAGAGGAAAGACAAATGCAGATTTAAATGAATGGTGTTAACGCACTATAAATTAGACACCACTTTCTTTGTTAAGTGGGAAGGAAAATGCATCTGCCAACAAGAGGGCTGTACAATTTGTAGATAACAGACTTAGAAGTAAATGTACATGGGGGAGTAACAAATAAGAAAAGTGACAGCCAGTGAACCTCAAATTAACAGAGGAACATTAACACTGGAAATATTAATTTCTCTCTGGAAAACACAGACATACACTGTCATTCATATGACAGCTTGTAACTTTCATGCATATGATCCAGAAATTGTGCTCGAAGTTGAATTTCCATGTAAAACTGATTTAAAATAAATAAATTCTGCAGGACACTGATACCCCCAGAATGTATGTATATCAAGATTTATTTGATAGATGCTCAATGAAATAGGCCACCTGGTCCCTTCTCCTTAGTTGTGTCATTATATTAACAGTAGTTTGCATGGTGTGTTTTGTAAAAGAAGTTGAGCATTAGAGGATTTGCCATGAGGAGACACAGGGTGTTTTTAAATAAGCAAAGCTTGGGGGTGAGGGGGTGAGGAGAGGGCGCAGCTTCCAGCATGGCTACCATGGCAGCCACCTCGCACTCCCCCTGCCACGGCCCATGGGGGTGGGGGAGGAAGTGCACCAGGCTGGCTTTTGAAATTGACATGTCCCAGGCATGAGTGCTGGGGAACTGGGTTCCCCAGCGTTCACGGTCACTTCCTGTGACTTGCAAAGGCCATGTCTCCCACCCATACTGCCTGTGACTGGGGGACCTGTCTGCTGGTGTGAGTGGCCACCCCAGGTCATACGGGCAGGGATGCGTGAGCACCCATTGCCACACACCTTTTTGGCTTGCCCTGCACAGAGCACTCTGAATTTCTTGACAATGCATCACGAGTAGCCATGAGTGGGTGCGCTGCATGGCTCAGGGGAGACTGGTGGTCAGATGAGTGGCAGCATCTCATTTAAAAACACCCACCGTGTATGACAGATGGTGTGTTTTTATTTAAATGAACACTGGTATTAAAGTTGTTGGTACATGACATTGTCCACTTGAAAAAAGCAGTGTTACAAAATACTAGTTCGGCCACAAATCAGCTTGACAAGTGAAGTGGTTACCTAGCAGATCTTCCTGTGAAAACATTGCTACCCTTCTGTATTGAGCAGTTTTCTTGTTTGCAGGGTACTGCCATAAAGCAGAGAGAACACTGTACATCAGAGACCATTACATCAGCCTGCAGTACAACCAACTCCACTGCTAATTACAAGCAAAATGTAATGATCATCGTTTTAAAGTTCCAGTTACTTGTCCTTTGGTCAGAAACTGGAGTCTTGCCAATTCTAGGGCTGTCGTATATTTTTAAACTGGCTCCAGCTGCATTTCCTACCTTCACAGCATTAGCACTGAACTTTTATTTTGTGGGGCTGCTAGCTGTATGAATGAGATCAGATCTCCTCCCTAAACCCTGCACACCAGCCGTGGCTGGGTAGAAAGATGGCAGGAAATACCAACCTGGCTTCTTGCAGCCAGCTCTCATTAGTAAGAAATTATACAAATGGAGCCCAGCACATGAGTCACAATAGCAGGTAGCAGGTCTAAACTCCAGGGCTAAGAAACAGACTTCTAAAGGAGATGCAAAGAAGAGAAGCCTGTTTACATGGCCACTGTGAGCTAGTACTACAGTGTGCAAATACCGGCTAGTAACCGAACGGGAAGAAGGTGCATGGCTGTATGCTTAAGCCAGGCTGGAGGAGCATTTGGATTCTCTGCTGACTAATAGCGATGCTGGAGTAACTTGGACAAATTTCTGCTTCACCAAAACTAGACAGGCTCTTCATCCCAAAGAAAAGGGTGGGAGTTTGGAACAACCTATCAAAGAGGTGCCCCTGCCCTTAATCACAGAGAGCACTTATCCTCAAAGGAGAGATGCCCACGGAATAGGAAGTATTGGGCTGTTTTCACATGACACACTAATTGTGGGATTGTAATTTGCTCCTGCAAGACAACTGCGCATGTGAGTGTACTCTTCCATGTTCATCCTATGAGTTTTGTCTTGAGTGCTCGCGTGTTACTGGGCTCCAAAATCCTACTCTTACAATGACTGGTGCTAGGTTGCGCAAAACTGGGAATGTGGAAATACCTGTCAGTATTACAATCATGAGATAGGAGGTGTGGAAACCAGCAAGATGGGAGCCATGGTTTGTTCTTGGCTAGTTAGTTTCAGCTGGCTTGTTAATTTCAGCTCACTCTACTGCCAGTTTATAAATTTCAATCTACTGCTGGTTTGTGGATTTCAACCCCCCTCTGAGGTTAGTTGGGCAGCGGGTACAGGGCAGAAGGGGGAGAATGAAAATTGCACGAAATGTGCACTTGTGAGAATGGTAGATCTGCAATTAGTGACATCAATGTAAAACTGGAAAATAAAAAATTTGCGGGATACATGGCTCATGAAAAGGGTGCCCAGAAATAAATCATGCAAGTTTAAGATTATGGGAACAAGAAAATCCCAGGAGACACCATCTCATGTGATAGTAGCCTTAGTTATTAAGAATCCTTCCAGTTGAAAGCCGCTATATGAATAAAGGATAAGGACACTCAGTATTTGTACCTGGCACAGGAGACCATGGAATTTTATTACAGGTTTAGGGCAGGGGTTCAGGAACAGTACTTGTATTTCTCACATAGCTAGCATGCAGAGTAGTAACCCCACACAAGAAGACAACAGAGATTGACAGAATTTCAAACATTATAATTTTTGAAATGCTTCCAGTGTTTAGTTATCCAAATGGTCTAAAGTTGAGTTATCCTATAGTTCAGATGATCTCAGAAATAGACTGTTTTCTGCCCCTGCGCCTGTTAAAATCAAGCCCTGTTGAAATTAACAGCAATATTGGGCAATTTTACACACATCTTAAAGTTTCAGATTTCTCAATCTTCTGCGTTTACAAGTCCACAAGTAAGTTCCCAATGCATTTTTCACACATACACACTGCCCTGAGGCAGCCTAAAGTAGCCGCAACTGTAGACGTGACAGGCTGCCATGGAAACCAAGTGACCACAGCTGCCTGGAGCAAAGGAGTTTACCAGACATTTTACACACAAAAGTTCTGGGAGAAGTTCTATGCAGAAGTTCAAAGAGCTGGATGTTTAAGATCTGGGTGAGTGATTTAGATAGTCAGTCGCCGTAGCCGCTTGTCGGCTCGGCGGCTGTCTCAGGAGCAGTGAGGCCCCGCCCCCCCCTTACCCGCAGCAAGATCGAGGCGCCGGCGCCAATGCGGCCACCCCCCTCCGGAGACTCCAACGGCGCAGGCAACACGGCGGGCGGCCCCAGAGCCTCCCAGGACGTTGCCCATCTTTTTTGTTTTCACCCAATGGTAAGGGAAAAGATAACAGCAGTGATAGCATTAAGAGGGGAAGCAAAAAGCTGCACTGCTTAATATTTAGCACTAATGTGAGGTAACTATTTCTGAAATTTATAACAAATAGTTCAGCTGTTCTTACACAAAGTTCTCCTTTGCTGGATTCATGTGTTTCTGGAAAACATATCATGGAAATGAGACAAACGGGGAGAAAATTCAGTCTTATTTGCTGAAACCCAGGGAAATGAGACCTGCCCTTTCAGAAGAGTTCTGAAAGGCTCCTTCTGACTGCTATTAAATCTGGGTGTGCACCCCCATTACTTTCTTTGCTCACATCCCCTTAGATGTGCAGGTGGTGACAATTCTTCCTCCAGCCACATTAACGTAGCTGTGTCTTTGAAGACTGAGTGACAGACAGACTAGTAAAGTGCAATAGTGTATGCCAACTACCAGAGTGGGAGGCAAAGGACTAAGGATATGGTCTTGTTTTCAGAGATTGAAATCTGTGCATAATACAGCATCTGGTTTGACAACAGAGGCTATACAAAGGGACTACCTAGACGTTGCTTCATATTGATTACGAGGAGAATTTTTGGACTACTTTGCTACTGTAGTACATGTTCCCTTTCCCCACTCAGGTTCAGAAGTGCACTGTGGGCATGAAACAGGTTTTCTTCAACAGCACAGATATTCCAATACGTGCATAGCTACTTGGTACACAAAGTCACATAGCTACGTTATAGATAATGGCATTTCCAGCCCTACTTAGTTGCAGACCAAATTCAGCTCAGCAGAATTTTTATTAAATCTACTTCTATTAAAAAGGAGTACAACACTGGAGAAAATCCAGCTCAGCTTGGTTAAGAATAATGATAAAATCAAATCAAACCCATGTATTTAATTTGTGATCGAAATTGCCAAGAAGTCAAGGTATTTTCATGCAGTACTTTACTTTTATAAATGGCAGCTTGCAGTCCCTAGTTCCAATACCTAGAATGATTGAAGAAAGTGAGAAGTAATCTCCATGCGGCTACCTTGGATTTCAAAGATTCAAATCGTCAAATTCTTGCGTTACCTTATTACCAAGGGTGTTGGGTTCTGTAAGCTCATCTTAGACATAAGATCTCCCATGATAACTTTAACAAAGTATGGGATTTGTTCTGGTGCCTTGGACCAAAGATTTCCCTCCACTCATAATTGATTTCGGCTCTCTTTCATAGAGATGGCTATATGTCAGCAGTGCTGGGATGCTTAGCGCACAAATCTGTGAAACAGGGATGAGCCTTGTCAGGCATAAGACTTTACAGGATCAGGGCCCAAATATACAGTCTCAATAGGCAATTAATTTAATCTAGTCTTTTATTCTCCATACTATTTACATCGTAGTCTCTTGTTAGGTTCAACAGTATAGTCTTCACTATATAAAGGCTTTCCAGCCAGGCCTCCTAGCCTCTGACTCCTACCCATAGTTTCTTTCACCAAAGTGTCTATATAACCAGGAAACTCCTCTGGTCTCTGTTCACAATCTCTTTAGGCTTCTGACCAGGCACCCGTCTTCTGTCCCCAGCAAGCCTCCTCAAACCCACCACCACCCTCTGGGCTTAGTTCCACAGACAGAGCTCCCCTCCCAGCTCCTGTCTCTTCCAGAGTCAGTATTCAACTGCCTCCTGAGCGTACTCTGGCTCAGCTTTATCATCCATGGCTGGCTCTGTCATGCCCTTACACAGCTGGAGTCAATTAGGCCTCTATTGATGCACCTGCAGCTCTGCTAGCTCACTCCCTCTGCTGGTGCTAACTGTTTTCTCTTAAAAGGCTCATGACCTTTATAGGCTCTGCCCTGCCAGAGGGATCTTTCAGGATGGGAGATACTATGGAAGTGTAGAATGTTATCAGAGGGTTGTTGGCTTGCGTCGTTGGCCTGGGGTCTGCAGGATGATGAGCATTTTAAGCCCTACATTTTTATCCCATGAGAGCCAGTGGAAAAGCTCCCACTGAACTGTGTGCCCTCAACTCCCTTAAGGCTATGTTCTGATTCCCATATTCGTGTTTGGATAGCACCTGGTCCATTGACTTCATTGGGGTATTCTGGTAAAGTAAGGCTCTCTAGTAAATGTAAGGCCTCCATATCTATCCCTTAGACCTTAGTGTTGCATCTCAAGTGTCTTTGCATTCTGTGGATGTTCCAGATCTGGTAGGGATTTGGCAGCTGTCTGAGGCAGTTGCTGCAAAATCTCACATTGAGGTGATGATGGGGAGAGGAAAATGAGAGAAAAAAGACTCTCTGTGCTACAGCATTAGCTGTAGCTATAATTCAGCACTTAGTGTCTGAATTAAAAGCAGCAGTCGCCAGCACTTCCACCTGTAGCTACGACAGAAGAATGGCAAAATGCTGGTTGGTTCAATCTTGGTTCTTCAATGGGCTAATCTTGTGAATTCCTTCATTTTTAAAGTTTATTTTTTAAAAATAACAACAAAAATCATCCCATCTTCAATGCTAGGCAGGGGTTTACAGCCTAACACTGGGGTATGGAGAGTTTACTAATTATTATTATTATTATTATTATTATTATTAATTTATATAGTACAAACAGTGTACCTAGCACTGTACAATCAGTAATTATAGACAAGTCCGTACTCCAAAGGGCTTACAATCTAAGAGACGCAAGGAAAGGGGAGATGAGGGAGAGGTGAATGGTGGGAGAGACAAGGATACATTCATGATTGAGAAAATGCAGGTGCACGTGCTTAACTTTGTTTCAAGGAAGAATTTCACTCATGACAAGCCTTTTGACTCATGACCAGGGAAAGCCTGACAGAAGAGGTAAGTTTTCAAGAAGGATTTGAAAGTTGGAAGGGAGCAGAATGAATGCATCCAAGGAGGGTGTTGCAGGCATGGGGGGCAAGAGAGAAGGGGCAAAGATGCTTAGAGGAGCAGGGGAGTTACAAGCAGGTGAGGGTGGGGACAGAGGAGGAATGTGGCGGGATACAAGAGCAGAGAGATATGGGGGAGCAAGGCCATGAAGAGCTTTGAAGGTTAAGACCAGGAGCGTGTTATTATTAATAAACATTTATATAGCGCCAGCAGTGTACCTGGCACTTTACAAAGTAACAAAATAGACACGGTCCCTGCCCCTAGGGTTTACAATCTGAGAGACGGGAGCTGGGGAGAGACATAGGAAGGGGAACAGAAGGAGAGACAAGGGGTCTAACATTCATGAAGATGCGAGGTCTCAGGTGCACGTACTTGGCTTGGTTACACTGAGAAACGTAACGTGCTTGTGCTGAATGCATTCCCCTAGAAGGAGCCAGTGTGGGGCGGAGAGTTGGGGCTGAACATGGTCAAAGCGATGGGCAAGGTGGATGACTTTGGCAGTAGAGCGTTGAATGGAGATAAGGGGGGCAAGTTCAGAGCAGGGGAGACCAGTAAGGAGGAAGTTACAGTAGTCAAGATGAGAGATGACTACTGCCGCCAAGATCATTCACTCTGCCCGTCGCTTCGACCATGTGATGCCTCTCCTCCTCTCCCTTCACTGGCTCCCCCTTCCTGAACGTATCCTGTTCAAACTCCTGGTTCTTACGTTCAAATCGCTCCATGACCTAGCTCCCCCTTACCTCTCGGACCTAATCGCCCTACGCGCTCCTGCGCGCGCTCTCCGCTCTTCCTCTGTCCCCTCCCTCGCTCTCCCTCGTTTCTCCTGCTCGCCCAACCGCCTTCGTCCCTTCTCCCTCGCTGCTCCGCATGCCTGGAACTCCCTCCCTGCCGACGTCCGCCTTGCCTCCTCCCTCCGCTCCTTCAAATCCCTCCTCAAGACCCACCTTTTCCATGCTGCCTTTCCCAATGCCCTCTAGTCTGCCCCCTTGCTCTTACTGTCAGCCCTCCTCTGCTGACTGCTGCTACCGACCACCTTGTAACCAAGCCAAGTACACGCACCTGAGCCTTCGCATCTGCCTGAATGTTTGTTTGTCTTCTCCCATGTCTCTCCCGCTGTCCCCTCTCCTTGTCTCCCCCTCCTTGTCTTTTAGATTGTAAGCCACAGGCAGGGACCGCAGCTGATTGTATGTTCTGTACAGCGCCAGGTTGTTACTGGCGCTTTATAAAATAATAATAATAATAATAATAATAATGAGCAGAGTGTGAACTAGAGTTTTTGCAGTGGCAACAGTAAGAAAGGGCCAGATTTTAGCAATGCTATACAGGGCAAAACGCCAGAATTTGGCAACAGCCTGGATCTGAGGCATAAAAGGAGAGGGAGGAGTCAAAAATGAATCCCAGGCTACACGCCCAAGGGACAGGCTGGATGGTGACACCCTCAATGCAAACTGAGAAGGAAGTAGGATGGGAATGTTTTGGTGTGAAAGATAAGGTGTTCGGTCTTGGCCATATTAAGCTTGAGCTGGTGGCGAGACATCCAAGCAGAGGTGGGTTCCATCAAAGAATCCAGATACAAGTATGGGAAGAGCTTTACTGCCAGATGGAGGCTGTGTATACATAGCTGAGCTCCCAATAGTGTGGCAGTGTAATGCAGTGCCAGGTAGTTGGGGTCAGCACTGTGATAGAGTCTTGAAATGAAGATGAGATAAGTGACTCCTTTCAGTTTTAAGACTACTTAAAAAAAATAAAAAACCCTTATTTTTTATATCCCAACTTCAAAGTTAGGCAATGGGCTAGTTTAGATTTGCATAAATCAACATGTTCATGTTTTATAAAAATGTTGTCCCACATTGTCCCTTATTTCAGAGTTCATGGGTTGAGGGGTATATCTTTTAGAATCAGGCTCACTGACATGTGCATGTGGAGGTGCATCAATTTTGTGCTTAAAACCTGAAGCTGAAGGCACAGTCCTCAGCATAAAATCAAAGAATCCGTGCTTTACTCAGTTCCCCCACAGTTGCTCCTTTGGTCCCACAATCTTCTTTTCCCTCCAAAGGCAGACTAACTCTTATAACACATCAGTGCTGTTAAATACATTTTAACTTAATGAAGAACACACAAAAAAGCTGTCGGCGATATAGATGTATTCAATATCCCACTTAGAACATCACGTTTCCAGAAGTAAGACTTCAAGTTTGAGTGCTGCTTTTATTGCATCTCAATGTCAGGGAACATTTTACTGCATAAGAGAACACTTCCTACACATAACAAAAATATAGTGAACATCCAGCATTCTTCACTTGACTTTCTGACCCACAACTAAAGCTGGACTGTAGTCTGAGTGACTGGAAAATTAATTGGAAATTACTACTTGCATAAGGTTAGTCTTTTGTATCAAACCTGAATCTTCTGGGCTGAAATGCAATCCTCTGCTAAGGGCCAGCACAGTCTGGTTTAAATTGGGATTGAATGGTGCATAATCTTTATCCAGTCTCTTTGTACAGGAGGGAATTTCACTCTGCATATGCCTTCCTACAATTTCAATAGTGATGTTGTCTGAAGGTATTTTTATAGCTAGGGAATTATCAAGTGACAAGCTGATCCAACATCTATTCTGTGATTTTACTGGTATTATATATAAATAGAAGATAGGTTACTGTAGAGTGTATTCTGTTAGATCTTGTTTAGATTACAGAGGGCTGTGTGTGGCACAGTGTTGGTTCTTAAGAATTAAATTAACAAGTACTAGTAGTGAGTCTTGGTAGGGCTGAAAGGCTCACAGAAATGAAAAATGGCATCTGAATCAATTCACTTCTTAGTTCACTATTCCAGGTAACTAACAATCATTAACACCCCATGGACTTGCTATTTCTCAAAGGCTTTGAGGTTGCATAATTAAAGTGTGATGAATGAACATCAATGTGGGGGTGTTTTTATAAATATTTGCCAACAGCACTGAAGGATGCAATTGATGTTGGTAATTAATTCTGCTCTGAAGAATTTAACAGCTATCACTAACAGTTGCTTAGGGCACCCTTACAAATTGCATCCTGTTACTTAGGAACAAATAAGAGGAAACGTTACTTTTCACAACAAACAGTTTGCGCCTGGAGAAAGATGGCACTAAACTCAGCATCTGGGTGGAATAAAAAAATTGAATAATGTAAGTGCTACAAAAGCAGCTGGAAACAGGGAGCAGAATCACTGCCATGTGATCAAGCAACTCACTGTAGACAAACAGATATTGGTCACTAGGACAGAGTTTGGCATTTCCTACAAACCTTCCTGTGAAACAATTGTATTTGTATAATTTGTGGCTTGCTGCAGTGGGCTTTCACTTGAAGCTAGAATAATGCTTTCTTCTTCCCCTTCAGGGCCTAAGCATGATGCAACACTCCCATTCCTGTTGAGTAATCGCACAGTATGTGTTGAATCTTCCCAGATTGTGCATTGAGACCCATTAATCTTTAGCATGCTTCACCAAAACTACACCACCTTGGACAAGACATCTTGCCTACACCCATTTCCCTGGATACACAATAATGGTATATTTATGTGCAACCTAGTTGGAACTGGGAGCCTTATAGGGATGGGCGAACAGAATGGAGTTCGGAAATTCGGTTTGGTTTGAAATTCGAGTTCAGAAATTCGGTTCGGTTTGAAATTCGAGTTCGGTTCGGAAGTTTGGTCGACCGAACAGACCAAGTTCGGTCGAATTCCGAACTTCCGAACCAAGTTCGGCCATCAAAACCAGGTTTTTTGGTGTGTGTTGCCACTAGGGATGGGCGAACAGAACGGAGTTCGGAAATTCGGTTCGGTTTGAAATTCGAGTTCGGTTCAGAAGTTTGGTTCGGTCGACTGAACAGACCGAGTTCGGTCCGAACTCCGAACTTCCGAACCGCGTTTGCCCATCCCTAGAGCCTTAATTGTTCAATGTTTGTAAGGTTGTTATTTATCACTTAACATACTTTCCTGAAGCCTACAAGAGCAGAGTGAACAAAGCTATCCATCCACCCTTGTGTTTCTGCATAAGAAAATGTGCACCAGTGATAAATACACCAGCAACTTCCCCCTTGTTCTAGTTTCAGTGGTTGTAAGGCCACTTGAGAGTGAGGACAATGACAGGCAAAGAGGCAGATGCTGCCAAAATCTCTTTGTACAGTGGTGTTTCCTAATTGTAATAGAAATGCCATATACCCTCTGAAGAAAAAGGGGCCACTTGATTAAAAGCCTGAGAAGTTTTTCACCCAATTTTCCATGCTGCATTTAATCATATGTTCATTTGTATTTTTCTGTTGTTTTAATGCCACTATTAAACAATTTACAGCAGAAAAGTAGACACTTCTTTTATTTAACTGAGTGTGAGAATGCAGTGGTGGAAAGGTTCTTCTGAATAAACTTAAATGGCAATGAAGTCAATTGCCTGGCATGAGAAGTGGTGTTACAGCAGGTAGGAATGAACATGAGGCTAAAGTCAGAGCAGTAGTACCAGTGACAACCATCTGTTACTTGCCATCATTCCAATGGGGAGTTGTCCCAGTTAAACTTGATCTCCATTTAAACAAAAGAATGAAGGTTGCTTTCTCAATGCTACATTTTCAAAAAGTGGACTCTAATCTCTGGGGTGATTCAGATTTTGGGAGTCTAGCTTGTCACAACTTGAATCCGATTTTCAGGTGATAAACAGCTGCAGCTCTGGCTAAAATCAGTGAGGGAACAGGTGCTCAGCACCACTGAATGTGCTAGACATTACACATTTAGAAGCAAGCAACCCTCAACTCAGGCATCCAAATTCTGAGGCAAGTTTTGAAAACCAAACCTGAGTCTTCGCTTTTCTAGGCTTCTGGTGACATATCTTAAATTCAGAAAGTACTGCAGCTGGGTTGGGCAGGGCTGGTCTTAGAAATTGCAGGGCTCTGGGCGAACACAAAATGAGGGGCCCCCTCAGCTCCATGCACTTTCCACAGACCGCCCACTTTCCCATGGTTCCTCCCACTTCCCTGTGGTCTGTCCCATTTTCCAAGGCCCCACCCACTTCCCTTTGACAATTAGAGAATTGTCATAAGTTATTTTTAACTTATCTGTACAATGTGCTCCAAAGAACATTTAAATTTGGTTTAGATGAAAGGGAGCCCAGGACACAGATATGGTTAAAAGGCAGAGACTCTTATTTAAAACACAAGAGGGCATGCACACAACGGATAGGGACAGATTATCCATGGCCTGAACCCTCCTTGTCCGGAGCATATTCCTATTACACTCCCAACACAGGTGTTCAAACGTAGATCCAGCTGATCAAACATAAATTAAACAACCCCCACACAGTCATAGCACCCCCCATGAAAGCAGAGATGAGGATGAGGAACTGAACCTCAGGCCCAGAGCAGCCAAACACAGCTCTCAGCAAGACTTTGTCAGTGTGACCCTTTTCCAGTTCTTGGATTTAAGGGTCTCAAGCACCAAAGCACTAAAAATCCAGTTAAACATATCAAACAAGAAACAACTCCCCCACGATCACAGCACCCTCCAGCCCCTTCCCAAGCCACCCCCCAGATGGCCCCCCTCTACTCCCAAAGCCCCACAGACATGTGTAGCTCACAAATGAGCTCATATAAGGAAAGAGGAGGAAGAGGTATTGGCCGGATGGCCCTTACCTCAGCTGCTGCTGCTGGGCCTGGGTCTTCTGGGAGGGCTGGAGGCTGACAGGCTTAGGTTGCTAAGCAGGAGGGGACAGCAGGAACATTCTGCTGGGCCTCTCCTTGGGCAGGGGAGTGGCTCCCTTTCCCCCTCCTGGAGCCATGAGGGAGTGGGGGCAGCCATGAAGGGGTGAGGGGGGACAGCCATGGGAGGGGGAGCGGGGTAGAGGGAGCAACTCACCCTCACACGCACGCACTCACCCACACATGCACGCCTCTCACACACATTAATTCATTCGCTCTCTCACACATGCTCTCACCTCTCTCACACGCCCCCATTCAAACTCACACACATGCTTTCACCTCTCTCTCTTTCACTTACACACACCCATTCATAGTCACACACATGCTTTCATCTCTCACACCCCCCCTCAATCCCCATTCATACTCACACGCTCTCACCTCTCTCTTTCACACACCCACCCACCCAAGGTTACACACACCGCTTACGCTTTCATCTCTCTCACACACCCAATCCCCATTCATAGTCACACACATGCTCTCACCTCTCTCTCTCACACACACGCACGCACGCACGCACGCACGCACGCACGCACGCACGCACGCACCCTCCTCCGGTCCCATCCCGACTCCAGCCGCCACAGACAGGTCCGCCAGCCCAGCATTTCTCTTCTCGGCCACTCCCACCTCCTCCAGATTCCCCGCTGCTGGCCACTGGCTGCTGTTCTGTCCTGTCGCAGGGTCTGGGCCCAGCTCCTTGTCCGGCGCCTGCCTGACTCTGCTTCACGCGGGCGCCACGGCCACCACCGATACAGCCAGTCCGAATCCTGTGCCAGGAAGCTGAATAAAGCAACTTCCTGTGAGGGGAGGGGGGATATCACGTGAGGGAGTAAGGAGGTGGAGCCCAAGCCGACGGGCAGAATGCCTGGTGAAAAACGTGGGGCCCAGTGCTGCGGGAGGGAAAGGGAGGTCTCTGGAGGAGCAGCATGGGTGGGTCAAGTGGTGGCAGCGGCGGGGCCCTGCACCGCGGCGTGCAACAACTCCTCCGAGGAGCATGCATGCTGCCCGAAGGTGAAGGCTGCAGTCCCCCCCACAAAATTAATTTTAAAAAAAAGGCCAAAAAAATCCCCAAACCCACAGCCTAACCGCGGGGCCCCCTAAGGGGCGGGGCCCTGGACGGCCACCCCTAGCTGCCCCGCGGTAAGGCCGGTCCTGGGGTTGGGATTTCATATGAAAGGGCGTTTTTAAACGGCATTGTTGGGTGGGGGGTGCATGGGGGTGCCAGTGTGTGCACAGTGGGTGGGTGGGGTGTGCACATGACTGCACATGCATCCCTGCGCATGGAGCAACTGCCATTTTCCCCAGTTTCTCCATGCATGGGGATGAGTGGGGGGGTGAGTGGGGATGTGTATTAGGTGGGAGCATGCATGCACCCCCACCCACCACATGCCTGCGCTGCATTTTTAATTTTTTTTTGGAGACGCGATGTAGGGTGGGGTGGGGTATGGGCTCAACCCCCTGTTGCAGGACCTGGCACTGGGGTAATTAGTATTTGGACAGAAGGGGAGGGATATGTGTTTTTGTTTAGGAGAGGTCTCTTCCCCCCTGGTGACAGTGGAGGGGTTGAGGTGGAGAAGCCACCTCCCCCTGGTGGCAGCAGGGTGGAGGTGTGAAGTGTTACGGCAGGGCCTCTGATATTGCCTGCGTGTATTTATCAGAGGACTGCTGGGCAGAAGGATGATATATTAGCTGTTGTGAGGGTTGTATTCTATTGTAGTTATATAGGGTTGATGTTTTGGGGGGTGGTCATGTTGAAATTGTAATGATTATATGCTGCTGTATTATGCTTATTATGTATTATGATAACTATATGTGAGCCGTCTCGAGTCATTCTCGAATGAGAGAGTGCGGGATATAATTATTTTTTTTTTAAAAAAAAATCCTTCACACGGATCATGTCCACGCATCAACACGCAGATTTCTGCATGTTCATGAGTGGGAGAGGCCCATGTAAAAAGGGCCAAAATAAAAAATTCTTGTTGAAAATTCATTGAGGTTATGAAAATTTGTTGAAATTCTTTCTTTTCTTTTTTACTGCATGGAATTTTCTTATATTCCTAGAAAGGGTTGGAAGGAACTGTCATTCTGAGAGGGAGAGTGCTTTTTATACTAGAGGAGCTCGAGACCATCACGTGGTTGATTATATGACTAGGGTGAGCATGCACAACCCAGTTGTGAGGTTAGGAGCCATCTCGAAGAACCTTCTTTACAAGACAACAGCCTGATCACTCACATGGGGAGAAGTTGTTTATAAATAAACAGCTTTATCTCCCAGTTTGATCAGGTGTCTCACTGCTGCTGCTGTAGCAGCACTACTAGGAGGCAGAGGCAGGTCAGGGATGGGGACCAGAGCCAGGGAGGGGAGGCAGAAGAACTTATTGGGGGAGAATCTGACTGCAGCCTGCTGCCCAGCCAGGCAAGCGCGGGGCCCCAGCTGGCCACGGGGCACATGCGGGCACATGCCTGGGATTGGCCCTGCATTCACAGGCATGCTAGCTAGTGGGAGAATTCAAATAGTTATTGCATCTGACAGCGTGAATTCAGTTTAATCACATATTAAACTGCAGCTTTCCATAGGCAGGGAGAGCAGACAGCCAATTCATCTCTGTCATTTTAAGATTTAGGGAGCAGTCTATTATATTAAAGGAGATGTGGGGAAAATGCAAAACACAGGCAGGCTAATGGTACCAACTGAAGTAGAAATGAAAGACATTTAATCTCATTCCTTCTGTGTAACACTCTGTTCTAACAAACTAAATACCTTTATTTTTAAATGGGAATCCAGACAGTAATCACTGCATACAAACCTCATCTTACCATTGCAGAAGCTCCCAAAATCAGTGTGTGATATTTATTGCCTTCTCTATGAATTACAATTTGCACACATATACCACCTCTGTCCTCTAGAAGGAGCCCAAAGCACCTCAGAACGTTTAACGTTGAGGGAAATTGCTTCACTCTGGACCTGGCTGAAAAAGCAAGCCATCACTTGTGACATTTTTTCAGGATCCTTTACTTAATTTTTGGCCACCATTTCAGTTCCCAGAATATCTAGCTTTTTCACATGAGGCAAATGAAAGATGATATTCCCACCTGTTCAGAGGGCCCAGACAAGACCTATGACCTTGTATAGCTGGTAAGTCATAAAAATAGCCCAGAATTTCATGCTAAGGCCAAGGATGTAAATAGGCATGGGGGAAAGTTCTGGGGTGAGACCTCCCATAGATGCTACTGTGTAAAACTCTGGGGACAGGGATTCCCCTGGGTCCTAGTACCTGCACAGCTGCAAGTGCAGGAATGACAAATGACCTTACCTTGAAGGAGACCGAGCAATGGGGAATCAGTGGGACAGGGGACAGGCTGGGGACAGGGGAGGCCAACGGGTGTGGGAACTGCTAAGGATCCTCCTTTATGAAAATTCTGATTGTTAGGAGTATGCAATTTGTTTTTGTTATTGTGATAATGCATTTTGTTTTTCTTTTTTGTTACTGTAAAAACAAAAACAAAGAACAAAAGCAAAAATGAATTTCAGTTTTTGAAATAATGGGAAAAATTGAAAAATATATTTCTGGCTATAACCTTTTTGTTTCTTATTCAATTCTGATGAAACCTGGGGAGATTGTAGCCGCAATGGAGGGCAATATATGTACCAAATTTGGAAGGACTGGATAAAGGGAACCAATTTTATAAGCAATTGAATGTTGTGGTTTTAAGAAAAGCTGCATATATATTCCTAACTACAACTTTGTCTTCCATCCCATTTGCATGAAACCTGGGAAGGTCATGTCCCTTCCCAAGATTACCAATCCTGTCAAATTTCAGAAAGAGTGGACAAAGGGTCCTGATGTTATAAGATATTAACTTGAAAATGCATTTCTGGGAGTAATGTTTTTATATTCCATCCTGTTTACAAAACATTTGGCAGGAATGTATCCCTCACCTTCCCTGTCATCTCTGCCAAACAGGACAATTTGATAAAGGGCCCCAATTTTATAAGCAATTGAAGTTGTCCCCTTGAAGACCATTATTCAGATAAATAGCAGCACATGCAGTGCCAGTCAGAGGCAGGCACCTGGCATGACAGCGGGAGGGAGGCTGTAGGAGGGAGGATGGGGAGCAACCCAAAAGACTGACAGACACATTCACTGGCCAACTGCTGCATGCTTCCAGCTTTAGAGGACCAATCGGTGGTGGCTTTGAGGTGGGCATCGGAGCGGCCCTGAGGCGGGCATAGAAGGGACATAACTAGGACTTTGGGGATAGCATTCCAGCAATCAGGAGACATGGTTTACACATCTAGACTGGCCAGTTATCACAATCGCATCCTGCAGCACTGTGACAGAAGACATAACAGAATCTCTATTGGTTCTTTCCTAAATAGATGCTTTCAACTTCCCAGTAACAAGTGGGGGAGAGAGGTTGGGATAGTCACAGCATAGAATGAGGATATTTGATTGACATTTCTGCTGGCCAACTGGCATCAAAAACCGATCTTATACCACAGTGACACGTAAGAGAATTCCTGGCATAGGCTCATTCTCTTCATATGCTGTGCAGGCTTGTAAAATTGGGACCATTTATCACATCTTTCCTATATTTGGCAGAGATGATCCTGAATGTGTGAGATACAGCCCTGGCAAATTTCATGTACACTGGTTGGACTACAAAGCTGTTACAGTCAGACATGCATTTATAAGTTAATTGCTTATACCACCAGGACCCTTTATCCAATCCTTCTGGAAGCTGGCATAGATAGTAAACGTGGGGAGGGGTATAAACTTGCCAAATTCCATTTACATTAGATGAGACACAAGTTACAGCTAGGAATGTATATGAAATTTTGCAAAATAACATAGTTCAACTACTTATAAAATGGGATTCCTTTATCCAATCCTTCTGAAAGTTGGCAAAGATAGTAATCCTGGGGTATAAACGTGCCAAGTTTAATCCACATTAGATGGGAGACAAAGAAGGCTGTTTTTACATGGATGTCACCCACCTAAGAACACCCATAAACACCCACCGGATGGGTGTGAGAGTGCCCGTGTAAATGTCCACAAGTGGGTGGGTGCGCGTTCACGACCCACCCGACACCCACCAACACCCACGGAGCAGCTGGGAAGGAGCCGGCATGCTCCGTGGGTGGAGATGAGTGTTCAACACCCACCCGTCCGTGTAAAAACCAAAACACCCACGGAAACGGGTCCACCGAGACCACAGAGAGATTATTATTATTATTACTAAATATTTATATAGCGCCAGTAGTGTACCTGGCACTTTACAAAGTAATAAAATAGACACAGTCCCTGCCCCTAGGGCTTACAATCTGAGAGACAGGAGCTGGGGGAGAACAGAGCATAGGACGGGGAACAGAGGGAGAGACAAGGGTCTAACATTCATGAAGATGCGAGGTCTCAAGTGCACGTACTTGGCTTGGTTACGATGAGAATGACAGCAGGCAGGTCCATGTGGCAAGGATAAGGGTAAACAGACCATAGGTATAGGAATAGTGGCTCAGCAGGATAAAGAGTCAGACAGAGCAGAGCGAAAGAGGTGAGTTTTAAGGAGAGATTTGAAGGTATGAAGGGAGGGGGCAAGGCGGATGTGGACAGGGAGGGAGTTCCAGGCATGGGGGGC
>QEPC01009128.1:389955-408295 GCA_003113815.1 Sphenodon punctatus | reverse complement strand
ACAGGACAATTTGATAAAGGGCCCCAATTTTATAAGCAATTGAAGTTGTCCCCTTGAAGACCATTATTCAGATAAATAGCAGCACATGCAGTGCCAGTCAGAGGCAGGCACCTGGCATGACAGCGGGAGGGAGGCTGTAGGAGGGAGGATGGGGAGCAACCCAAAAGACTGACAGACACATTCACTGGCCAACTGCTGCATGCTTCCAGCTTTAGAGGACCAATCGGTGGTGGCTTTGAGGTGGGCATCGGAGCGGCCCTGAGGCGGGCATAGAAGGGACATAACTAGGACTTTGGGGATAGCATTCCAGCAATCAGGAGACATGGTTTACACATCTAGACTGGACAGTTATCACAATCGCATCCTGCAGCACTGTGACAGAAGACATAACAGAATCTCTATTGGTTCTTTCCTAAATAGATGCTTTCAACTTCCCAGTAACAAGTGGGGGAGAGAGGTTGGGATAGTCACAGCATAGAATGAGGATATTTGATTGACATTTCTGCTGGCCAACTGGCATCAAAAACCGATCTTATACCACAGTGACACGTAAGAGAATTCCTGGCATAGGCTCATTCTCTTCATATGCTGTGCAGGCTTGTAAAATTGGGACCATTTATCACATCTTTCCTATATTTGGCAGAGATGATCCTGAATGTGTGAGATACAGCCCTGGCAAATTTCATGTACACTGGTTGGACTACAAAGCTGTTACAGTCAGACATGCATTTATAAGTTAATTGCTTATACCACCAGGACCCTTTATCCAATCCTTCTGGAAGCTGGCATAGATAGTAAACGTGGGGAGGGGTATAAACTTGCCAAATTCCATTTACATTAGATGAGACACAAGTTACAGCTAGGAATGTATATGAAATTTTGCAAAATAACATAGTTCAACTACTTATAAAATGAGATTCCTTTATCCAATCCTTCTGAAAGTTGGCAAAGATAGTAATCCTGGGGTATAAACGTGCCAAGTTTAATCCACATTAGATGGGAGACAAAGAAGGCTGTTTTTACATGGATGTCACCCACCTAAGAACACCCATAAACACCCACCGGATGGGTGTGAGAGTGCCCGTGTAAATGTCCACAAGTGGGTGGGTGCGCGTTCACGACCCACCCGACACCCACCAACACCCACGGAGCAGCTGGGAAGGAGCCGGCATGCTCCGTGGGTGGAGATGAGTGTTCAACACCCACCCGTCCGTGTAAAAACCAAAACACCCACGGAAACGGGTCCACCGAGACCACAGAGAGATTATTATTATTATTACTAAATATTTATATAGCGCCAGTAGTGTACCTGGCACTTTACAAAGTAATAAAATAGACACAGTCCCTGCCCCTAGGGCTTACAATCTGAGAGACAGGAGCTGGGGGAGAACAGAGCATAGGACGGGGAACAGAGGGAGAGACAAGGGTCTAACATTCATGAAGATGCGAGGTCTCAAGTGCACGTACTTGGCTTGGTTACGATGAGAATGACAGCAGGCAGGTCCATGTGGCAAGGATAAGGGTAAACAGACCATAGGTATAGGAATAGTGGCTCAGCAGGATAAAGAGTCAGACAGAGCAGAGCGAAAGAGGTGAGTTTTAAGGAGAGATTTGAAGGTATGAAGGGAGGGGGCAAGGCGGATGTGGACAGGGAGGGAGTTCCAGGCATGGGGGNCAGATAGAGCAGAGCGAAAGAGGTGAGTTTTAAGGAGAGATTTGAAGGGAGGGGGCAAGGCGGATGTGGACAGGGAGGGATGTGGACAGGGAGAGATGGCTAGAGAGGCCCTGCAGGGGCCCCCCACGCAGACACGCCCACCAGGGGAGATGCCGGATGTCTGCCTGGGAACCCTCAAAGGGAATCTGAAACAGGACATGGGTGCGCCGGCTCCCAATATGTCTGGAAGGAAAGCCTCCAACAAAATGAAGGGAGCCAGCACCGCGACTCACGTGGGATGGGCTAGGGTAAGCAGAGGGACCCGGGGACACCCAGGGGAGGGGGGCCAGCCCCATGGGCCATGGGGCGACTTGGGAAGGACCGCTAAACACAGCACACCTGTCCCACCACAGGGCCGAGGACAGACCGCACCGACCGCAGCCCCACACTCCAGCACAGCCATGGGGAAGGAAGTGTGAGTGACAGTGAGGTATGTGTGAGGGGACCTCAAAACCCCTGGGCGGGGCGCATGCCAACAGCAGAAAACAACCCAGGGGAGCACAGTTTGGGCAGCTGACAGCTAACGGTTTCAATCCCCCCCCCAGGACAGCACCTAGACACAGGAGCAATGCACCACCAGGGAGAAGGCTGAGGAGGACCTCTGTGACAGCTAGGTAAGGCGCCCGTGCCCCCTGGGGGGAGCGGGGATGGTTCCCCCCACAAGGGAGCACAGGGGGGCAGTGGGGCAGCTGGTAGGCCCTCCACAAGCGGTACCCAAAAGGGGGAGCCCTGGTTGAGGCAGGAGACCAGGGACTTCATATGCATGTGAGGGGCTGAAAAGGTCCAGCATGACCTGGTGCATACCTACAAGACCAAACTGGTCTATGAAGCCATCGCCCAGGAGATGCAGTGGCAGGGGTACAATAGGGATGTCACCCAGTGTATGCAGTAGGCAAAGGACTTGAGGTCTGGATATAAACGTATCAAGGACAACAATCTCAAGTCCAGCCGTGCCATGTGGACAATGGAATTCCAGGAGGAGCTGGACTGGTTCCTCTGCATGGATGGGGATATAGTCACTTCCCGCTTACATGGCACCGCTTTCGCCAGGGGCAGGCGGAGGGCACTCACACACACCCTGCCTGACCCCCTGGAGCAGGGGGAGACCGCTGCCCCTGGTGAGGCAAGGCAGGATGTGGGAGGGGATGGCCCTGTCACACAGGGGGAGAAGGCACCCCGGGAACACGCTCACTCAAACATCTTCCTCTGCGTGCGCCCACAAAACCCACAAGGCGCCGGGTCGTGGGGAAGGGGGGTGCACGCGGAGCAGACGGAGACCTGGGAAGCCTCCTAAGAAGCGGAGGAAGACAATCCAGGTAGGAACACAACCAGCACCCGGGAGGGGAACCGGCCCAGAGGGGAGGAGGGAGACGGGCCCCGGCCACAGTGACCAGAGTCGAAGCTGGGCACCAGGGATTGACTGATGGATCCACATTCCCATTACAGCTCAAGGCGCCCTGGAGGTTCATGAGGAGGAGGAGGTGGTTGAGGAGGAACCAGAGGCACCCCTGAGAGCTGGGAGCCAGGACAACGATGGTAAGCCACAAGGGATGGGTCCCAGCCGGTACCAGGGTGACGGGCTAACAGGCCGGCCACAGGAGCAGCCCCTACAACCAACTGCTCCCCATGTGCACAGGGGTGGCTGATGGGTTTTGATGTTGGAGAGGCACTGGGGTAGTAAGGCTGGGCTGGTGGGTCTAGGGGCGGAGCCAGGAATATGGTAGGCGGAGCCAGGGATATGGTAGGCGGAGCCAGGGCATAACCCAGCCAGCAGCAAGGAGTTCCCAGGGTTAACATTGGATGGACATTACATTACTTAATCCAGCAATTTCAGTAAGGCAGGTTATATTCACCTCCTCTGCCAGGTTTAAAAGCAGGCAGATCACCAGACTAACAGTTACATCTCACGATTTCAAAACCTCAATTGAATCACGGGGTATTAAATACTAATTAATGTATTTATTACATTAATACATTATTAATTCCTCCCCCCCTCCTCTGCTGCATGTGTGTTGGGGGGGGGGGGGAGGAATTAGTATTTAACACTCCACATCATCAAGTGAACAAAACCCATATCAAAACCAAAAAACCACACATAAACAAACCAAACCATTCCCACAAGCCCCCAAAGGCATCCCTGGCAGCCAAAAATCAGGCTTTTAAAAAAATTTTTGGCCAGTTTCAGGGACGCATTGCCACCAAATCAGACACATCCAGACTAGCATCCCTAGTAGCTTCACCAACAAACTGCCTGTTCAAGAACACAGACCCCTTTTTAAAAAACAGTTTGACCCCTTTTGGGGCTGAATTCCCACCAAAGCAAGCCCCGAGTCCAAACAGCATCATCCCCAGCAGCCACACCTTATCCCCAGCAGCCAAATGCCTGTCCACACAAACTACTTTCCAGCAGCAGCTGGAAGCAGCAGTGAAACAGTGAAGGGACAATAAAAAAAAAATATTAAAAAAAAATAAAGAGTAGTCACGACCAGTGGAACCACAAATTTACAAAATGGCCTCTCTACTCATGCTGGGAGAGGAGAAGGAAAGCAGCAATGTATTCATTGATGCATTGCTGCTGCTTTCCTTCACCCCTCCCAAGCATGAGTAGAGAGGCCATTTTGTCATCATGCAAACACAGAGCAAACTCCCCCCCCAAATCCCCCCAGTCTGTCCCCACAACACCCTCCCCACCCAAATTCCCCCAATTCTCCAGTCTTGCACACCCTCCCACCTTCCATCCTAGGCCCCCAGTCTCTCCCCCCTCATGTTTACTCCCCTCCTCCCCAGTCTCTCCCCAGGCTGGGGGCCTGGGATGGAAGGGGGGGGGGAAGGTGTGTGAGACTGGGAAATGGGGGGGAGGGTGGGTGTGCACCCACCCTCCCCCCATTCCCCAGTCTCGCACACCCTCACCCCCTTCCATCCCAGGTCCCCAGCCTCTGCTCCCCGTGTCCCTGATGGGGCTAGCTCCGTTGCTGGACAGAGGGGACACGTTCCCCGGGACCCTGCCCGACCAGTAACAGATGCCATAGGGACAAACGGAGGGGGGCGGGCACCCCCCAGGGTGACAGGGATGCACAGCTAAGGGCACCGAGTACGGACTTGGAAGGCCTCGCATCCCAACCCATTACCATTCCTCCCACAAATGAGCGCCCTGGTCCAGTGAGGGGCGCCACCACTGGCAGCGCCAGGAGGAATTGGGAGATGCGGGCCCAGAACAGGCGGAGGAGAGAGGACCTCAGCAGGGAACTGCTGGAGGAAACCAGAAAGTTAGCCAAGGTGCACGCAGAGGAGCTCACCCTCACAAGTGAGGTCCAAAGAGGGGAGGGGAAGAGGGACCAAGACATATTGGCAGCCATGCTAACCCGGTCCCGCACCGAGCACCTGCGGGACAGGCACCAGACTGCCACCCTCCACCGTGAGATGCGGCTCCATAGAGCCAAGAGGGCGAGGGGACAAGTCGCACTGGAGGGGACCTCCGCACAGGCCCTTGACCTCATTGGGGAGGCAGTGGGGCTCCTGCGGCGAGAACCCCAATGGGACACGACCCCTCCAGGCCCAGTTGGAAGAATGGCAGCCGAGTACCACCGCCCCCCCCTGCACTTTGGCCAACCCTGGTTTCCCCAGCAGCACCCCTTCACCGGTGTCATTGACCGGGTCCCTGTCCCCCATATAGCCCCACAACAACAGCCCGTGGGGCTGCCCTTCTGGGCTGCACCCCTCCCGGTTCCTCCACAGCTGCCTCCAAGGCCCCCTCTCTAGGAACCACGGTCTCCCCTGCCCAACCTGGAACCTCCCGGCGACCAACCGCCCATGCCGGCTGTGCACCAGCTCCGGTAAGCCGGACCACTGGGCCATCAGGAAAGGGGGGGAGGGGTGACGGCATCACTAACAACAGAGGGACGGGTGGAGGGGATGCTGTGTGGCGGGCTATGGAAACACCTGAGGGCCATGGAAAGGGCTGTGGTGCTGGGGTAACAGTGCAAGGCAGGGTGTAACACTGACCTTATGTTCCATCACCGCAAGGTCCAGCACCCCAGTCTGGTGTGGAGCAGTCTGTGGACAACAGAGAGCCTGGGCTGTCCGGCCACTGCTCCCAAAGGACGGCTGCTGCAAGGGCCCGCAGGGGAGTGAGCACCGAAGCGGGCACGGGGAAGGCCCTGAAAACTGTGGCTCCCCCCGCCACCACCTTGTACATAACCCCAAATAAACTGTATTGTACATTACCACTCTTGTTCGGTGTGTCAATGGGAATGCCATGGTGCGCAGGGGTCGCTCTACATGCAGACGGGGGCAGGACATGCACAATATGGATGCCTGAACCATACATCTCTGGCCTGCAGGCAGCCGCGTGGGCAACAGCATAGCTCCCATGGCAGGGTACAGGTCTGCACAGGTACCTCAGTGGAGTACCGGTCATGCCACCGGACAGCCAGTGAAGGGCCAAGACCTGGCGCGGTTCACCTACAATTGCGAGAAGGCAGTGGGTGACCCAGTGGTACGGGGCACAGGCCTCGCAGAACCGGGGAACCCCTACAACCCAAACAGGGAATAGGGAACAGACATAGCAGACTTTATTGTTACCGTTACACGGTTCTGTGAAGGGTGGGAGCTGTCAACATGACTACTCAGTTGCCTGCCATCTGGGTGACAATACAACTACACAGAGAGTCCCAGTTCTCCTCCAATATGCACCAGAACGTGCCTCCCTGGACATGTTGGTAGAGGAGCATGGGACCCTCTCTCTGCACCGGTTGGGGGTAGTCAAGGGCAGCTCCCCTGGTCTTGCAGATATTGTGCAGGATGCAGGCCTCAAGTACAAGGATGGGGATATGCTGCAGATTGAACTGGCTCCTGTTCATGAGCAGGCACCAACACCCCTTGAGCAGACCAAATGCCCTCTCCACCACGCTCCAAGCTGATGAGAGACGTTCATTGAAGAGGCAGGAGTCTGCTGTGCGCGCCATGAGCCCTCATGAGCCACGGGCTCACCGTGTAGGCGGGGTCCCCTATCACCTCTTTCACTCTGCTCTGTCTGACTCTTTATCCTGCTGAGCCACTATTCCTATACCTATGATCTGTTTACCCTTATCCTTGCCACATGGACTTTGTAAAGTGCCAGGTACACTGCTGGCGCTATATAAATGTTTGTTAATAATAATAATAATAATAATAATAATAATAATAATAACAACAACACTACCGGGGCCATGGAGACCCCCTCAATGACCTGGTACAGGTTGGGGGCTATCTCCCCATCAAACATGTGTGCATAGAAGGGGGAGGCCCGCGGTATGCAGTATGAGTATGAGTATCATGGCTCCTCCCTGAGTGGCCGGTGTAGACATTGGTAAACAAGGCCCTGTGATCCACCATGGCCAGGAGATTGATGGAGAAGGTCTGCTTCTGATTCAGGTAGTCCATCTTGGTGTGTGGGGGCCGGATTATAGGGATGTGGGTGCTGTCTATAGCCACTATGCAATGGGGGGAAGCAACTTCCTTAAAGCCGTGAATGACAAACTTGGGATCCCAGAGCTGTATGACCTGCTCGAGCAGTAGCTCCACCAGCAGGTGGCACATGTTGTGGAGCGCCCTGTTCACGGTCACGGTCCCCACCATGAACTGCTCCCTACTGCTCCAACAGGAATCGGGGATGGCCAGTCTCCACACGGCCATGGCCAAGCGCATCCCTGGCGGCAGCGGATACCGCATGTTGGTCTTGCGCCTCTGGAGATGTGGATTCAGGAGCATCCCTAGCCGGGCCAACAGCGAGCGGTTTATATGGAAGTGGTCCATCCATTCCTCATCCGTCCAGGTGGCCAGCATGTTCTCCCATCATTCTGCGAGAGTGCATCCAATTCAGCCTCCGAGTTGGGATAGTGACATGGCGCCCGTAGACATTCAGTGTCCCCCTTGTTGGTGTGGGGATGCCTGCAGCAGGTTTGCTGCCGGTTGGTGTGGTCTGGGTCTCTCCTCCCACCCCCCATGCCATTCCGTGCCAACCTGGCTGTGTTGTGGGCTTCCAGTCCTGCTGGCATGCCTGCATGTGTCCAGTTCCCGGCTCCTTGTCCGGAGGCCTTGGGATTGTTTGGGCGGGGCCTGTGCCGGTGTGTGTGCGCGCGTTGGGGTCCCCTGCTGCATCAGGCCTCTGCCTCCCTTCCCTGTGCTCCACCCCCCCGCTGGGGGCCCTCGCCTCCTTGGCCTTGTAGCCCTTCCCTGTGTAGCTGTGTTCTGGTTCCGGGGGGTGGGGGGGGAGGGTCCGTGGAGCCCGGCTGTCTGGCCCTGTCATGGGACTGGCTGTGGTCTGCTACTGTGTCTCCCGTGTCATCCCAGCTCCCTCCTATCCCACCCGCACAGGGTCTGGTGGTTCATGGGTGGAGCTGTGTACCGCAGCTTCGTTTGCACTCCATCGGCCATGCTGTGCCATCGCTGTGCTGGGCGGGGCCTTCCCTGCCATTCGGTGTCTTGCGTGCCCATGTAACTGTCATGGGTGGTTGCTCGGTGTTTCCTGGGGTGGGCGTTTGGTCGCTGGGTGTGTGCCGGCCCCACCCCTTCCATCCCACAACCCACCATGGCGCCATCCATGTAAACGTCACCTGGCTCGGCACCGCCGGGTGTGCTCACCCACCGGTCCGGCGGCGGTGTCTGTGTAAAAAAGGCCGAAGTTACAGCCAGGAATGTATACGCAGATTTTTGCAAGACAACATCATTCAACTGCTTATATAAACAGAGCCGTTTATCCAATCCTTCTGAGATCTGGTATACATAATACCTTCCATTGGAGGTACAACCTCTCTAAGTGTCCTCCAAATATAATAAAAAATAAAAATGTTACAGCCAAAAATGTGTTTTCCATTGAAACCAATGGAAATTGAAAATGAAAACAAAAACAAAAACAAAATTTTGATATTTACAAAAACTAAAGGTTTAAATAATGAAACTGAACAACATGGGTCCCTGGTGTGCACCTCTACTGATTGTGCTTGAAGACAAAAATCTTGTGCCCATTGAAGGTCAGTAGGAGCTTTGCCCTTGATCTCAACAACAGCAGGATTGGGACCTAGTTGAGAAGTTTAATTGGACAAACTGCTTTTGATTTTCCATAGAGTTTAGAACTGAACTGAAAATTCAATACACATAAGCATACACCCCTTTTGATGGCGTGCTTTCAAAATGTGTGAAAGAAGTCAATAGCAACCATGGAAGTGTTTCCAGTGGTAACATTTCTTCCCTCACTGACACTTCCTTTCCCTTAGGGAAAATCTTCCTCTCTATCAAAATATTTTAGTTGCTAGCAAAGGTTCCAATGTCTGACAACCCACTCTCCCATCCCTAAAACAACCCACCTAACAAAAAACTTTTCCATGGCTGAGGCTTGTTGTGGGTTCCTGTTATCACCGAGGCAATGGGCATTAGCTGCTTCCACAACTTCATTATTTACAGCAAGTACAAAATGCAATTATCTATTACTCTTGTTGACACTCCAGACAGTTATTAAGCACTTTCCTTCCAGCTCTTATTTAGAGATTTGGTAAATGTAGTCTAGGGCTGCCCTGAGTTTAATCAAAGGTTTATAAATGCTATCTTTCTGTCCATTTCCCTGGTTAATTAACATTTTAAAAGTAAAGAACATCTCACCTTGTTACTAATTAGTGATGTGTAAAGCCCTGGAAATGCTGGATAGCTACTCTAGTGCAACTGAAACTATTAGAGTATGTTTTCTCATAATGACAGTAAGAACATACAGACATAAAAGCTGGCACTCCAGGTAATTCTAATGGTCCACCTATCCTGAATCCAGCTGTGGCCAATACTGGATGCTTCAGAGGAAATGTAGAACAAAGAGGACAATCATGGATTACTCTGTTGTTCAATCCCAGTTTACGGAAGCCTGAGGTTTTGGGACACTCTGAGCATGACTACATTCCCAGGCTCACCTTGGTTAATAACCACTGATGGTTCTAGCCTCCATGTATTTGTCTACTAAACCCAGCTATACTACCGACATTGAAACATGTCATGGCAATGAATTCCATTGGTCAATTCTACTTTAAGTACTTCCTTCTGTTTGTTTAAAACTCGAGTCCTGTAAATTTCATTGGGAGTTCCTTAGAGGTTGTGTTATGAGAGAAGGGAGATAAAAATTCAGTTTCTCCATATAGACCTCTATCTTATACACCTCCTTCAACTGTCTCCTTTCTAAGCTGAACAGTCCTAATGAAAAAGTAGCAAGTATGTGAATTTTCTGGTCTGGTCTGCGTGTTATGGTGAAGCCTTCATGCCTTTGTTCTAGGTAAGAATAATGTGTTTATTATGTGGAAAGTGTAAGAATGACACTCTTAACTACTCTTTTCCTTCTTGTTAAGTACTTGGGTTTTGTAAATGATGCTGTAGGTAAGTACCCAGTTGTCGCTTAGGGTGAAAATAAATGAGCTGGTAGTCTGCATTAGTACCCACCGGGTGAGTATTCACCTGCCTGTCCAGTAGGTGTTCGGCAGATTTTTACACACACTTCCCACTCACAGTGTTTTCCAAGACATTGTGGGCTCACCATGCAGGCCAGTGCGTGCTAATGTGCACCCACCTCCCATTTATTAGTTTTGCCCACAGCCTCGCCCACATCCGGGTCTGCCAGCACCATAAATTCATGCCAAACATGGCTACCAGTGAAGTGACTGCAAGAAGAGAAGGTTCTTCCTGCACCTTCATTCTCTCCGCTTGCAGCCACTTCACAGCTGATCGTTCTCTCGCAGCCGCCTGAGCATGTTCTCTCCTCTTGGGGTCGTGTCTGTGCTTTTTGCTGCTCACGTGCTTGGGTGGCTGCGAGGGAGCGATCAGCTGTAAAGTGGCTGCAAGAAGAGAGAGGAGAGCGCGGGGCAGCAGGAAGGACCTTCTCCTCTTGCAGTCGCCTGAGCATGTGAGCACTGTTGCAAGGGGAGAGTGTGATGGAAAGGAGGGTCACGGGCAGTGAAGAAGGCTTCTCTGGCTGCGACCCTCCCTTTCTATATGAGCCAGCGCTGGGGAGAAAGTGCTGAGTGGCGCCACCTGTAGCGGCCACCACCAGCACATGAAATACGGGCAAGGTGCTGCCCATTTATTAGCTCTACACACTAAAACATGTGAGTAGAGGCTGCACAGACTCCAGTGGGTTATTTGTCTCATTTATAAACACCATTAGCAAGCTTAACTGGTCTTTGAAATGAAGTGCTTTGTTTTTTTAATTAGAAATAGATTTTTAACAGTTGGGATGATTGTTGGGGCTGGCAGTTTCAGAGAGGGAAGCTAACTTTCTTTCACATGTCACTTTAAGGGTGATTCTATTCTGCAAAGGTCTGAGCAGAATTACACTGTGGCTCCATGCTTATCAGGTCCCAGGGACTGAACAAAAATATGCTCAGTTCACAATAAAAATGTTTGTTCCGGCTGTCAGCACTGAAAGCTCTGCTCAAGGTCAGTGTCGGCCTGAGGACTCACACTCACAGATCACCAATAGTAAAAGAGTCTGCAAGCTAAATATTTCCCTACATTGGTGTAGCTAAATGAAACCTGTTAATAATGCATGAGAAGGAAAAGAATCCAGCTTGTTCTCTCAAAATAGGATTGGCTTTGTAGGGCCAATAGGAGGAACAACAAGTCAACAAATGGCCCTATACATCTAGGAAACGTCTGCACCATGAGCAGGTGCTACTTTTATACAGGCATTTTCTAGAACAGATGCTTTTTTTTTCTTTTTCTTTTTTAAAAGGTTTGGTTTAAGATTAGAGCCAAAGTTCAAGGATGACACTTCTAAACGGACTTCTCTTCAGTGCTACCCTGTCCCACAAGGATGACATCGAAGTATGTCTCTGTGGCTTGGCTACTTTGGGCCAACATGGTCAAAGTATACCAGGTTCCTATGGCACACAAGGGAGTGGGTATGGTCCACATGACTAACTTTGACATTGCTCAACCCACTGGGTCATACCCACTCTCAGTTGTGTGGACTGAGGTAGCCATCTGGTGCAAGAACAGGACTTTCAGGAATGCAGTTAACTGTCTTAACCACTCAGTCACCATGCTGCATGCATGGACAGGTGACAGAGAGGAACTCAAATGCAGTAATGGTCTGCTATGGGCTGCTCCCAGAGTACTAAGCTTGGAGAGAAAACAAGCTGAGACAAGAACGTTCAAACCACATATGCTGCAAAGCCAATAATCTTGTATTGTGTTCATAAAAGCAGATGATAAATGTCCTCTTCTAGCAAGAAACTCCTTTGCCAAATGCAAAATCGTCTGAAAAATTGATGGTACGTACCCTGCACAATTTATTTCACTTGCTGCAGAAGATGGATGGGTACAATTATTTAAAACTTGGATGCTTTTTCTGGAAGCAGAACAGGAAAGTGGTAAAACAATATCTTCGGGATCATTTCCTAACAATTAAGAGAACGTGAAAACAACAGATGTTTTCTCTCCATGGCTGAGGTGTGGAAGTGTCCCAGGGCAGTGAGTTCTGATCAGTTGCTGGAACAGGGGACAGAAAGAAAAATTGCACTCCCTGGGTTTCTTCTTTTGTTGAATGGCACTAAATTCCTCCCTCAGATATGGATGGTAGTTGTGTATAAGTAGTACTAAAGGGAGCCTTTGGTCCTTTGTGATAGCTGTAGTGAGGTTTTGCACCTAGTATTCCAGAACTGAAGTTGGATAAAGCATGGAATGCAAATTACTCTTTCAAATGAGATCTTCATATCAAACAATGTTTCTGACATCTCTACCTTCTGAGAAGCAATGTCATAATGCTGGAAGTCTTTTCTTGAACATTCATAATTAATAAAGCCCTTAGTTGTTTGCTTGCTTTTCACTGAGGGACTGGATTGGTTCAAAGGAATTGGGAGTGTTTTCCATCGAGATTGCTCAGTTTGATGAAACCTAGCTCAAACATTAATATATGTGTTATTCTGTCATCTATGTAAGATAAATTGTCCTAATGGACAAGTGTCTTAGCAGAGAAGTAAAGGACAAACACTTTCCCAGTCATATGGGGAGATGAAATCACTAGTTCAGGGCTAAGACACTTTGGAAGGGAAGCATGAGGAAGCTTGTGCTGCTGGTATAAACAGAGGCCACCAGACTTAGCAGTATCAACCCAGCCCCTTCCATCAAGACTGAAACTGCAAAGTAGAATGACAATCAAATTACTATTGGAAGTAATTGAAAGGTGGGATTTGTGGTTGTCCCTCATCACACTCTTAACCGGTGCTCCATCAAACTCATGCTAAAATAAACTGCATACGTTCATAAGACAATCCATCAGTCAATGAAAAGCAGAACACTGACTTCATCTTCCAAAGATAAGAAATCCTGAAATAATTAGTATGTCTTCTGTCATTCCAGAGCAAGACATTAAGGTTCAATTGATATTGTTAACAAGACATCAGAAATAGACTACTTCAG
Source organism: Sphenodon punctatus (assembly GCA_003113815.1). Classification (NCBI taxonomy): domain Eukaryota; kingdom Metazoa; phylum Chordata; class Lepidosauria; order Sphenodontia; family Sphenodontidae; genus Sphenodon; species Sphenodon punctatus. The sequence continues at coordinate 395,151 of QEPC01009128.1, read as the reverse complement.
CTCCAAGCAGCTTTCTTCAGGTTGCCCTTACATCTTTAGGGGGCTAAAATAGTTGTCTTCTATTCTCTTAACGACAAAATGAAATTGCTTCATGTAATATGTAAGCTGTTGTAATGCCAATATACAGCTCATGTTGTGAAATAGGATTTACTATATGCTTTAGATCAGTTTTAGGGGATTACACTTGTAGGGGGGGGGGGAAGGGTGTCCCCCCAGGGCCACACAGAGCACTGGGGTCTCATGGGGAATTAGCTCACCCCCTGCTACGCCATATGAGCGTAGCATTTGACTGATCTTTGACTGATCCTCCTCCTTCCAGGCAGGGGGTACCCTCTCAGGACACACCACAGAGTCCCGAGGATCTTTTCTATAGTCCTTTATTGGACACTATCAGTCCAGCGTACCTGGGGTTGCCGGCTCATCCGCCTCCACCCTACCGGCCCAGGTCCATCTCTCCAGACTCAGGAGCAACACAACCACAAGTCCCCAAAGCCCATTCAGCCAGGCCTCCAAACTCCAGGCTCTGGCCAAGACTTCCCCAGCCAAGAGGCTCTCTCCTGGGCACAGCCTCTGTACCTTGTCTGGGTCCTGCTGGTTCTCCAGGCATCAGCACCCTGGAGAACATAGAGCAGCAAGGCTTCTCTGAGAGATGTTGCTCCTTCGCCTCGCTGGCAGAGACTGTCTCCTCGCTGCCTATTCTCTCCTTTTATCCAGGCAGAGTGGGCGTGGCCAGGCTTCCTCTTCTCAGCCTTAAAGGGCCACTAACCTGCCCACTCTGTCCCAGGGGTTACTCAGCCTGTATCCCCTCAGGCTGACCCCCAGCTCTGGGGTTGGCTCTGCCACACCCCTTGTGTGCACCCAGCCCTCTGGCTGGTGCCCACAGGCCCCTCCTTAAAGGGGTAGCAGCCCCCCTGGACTGCTCCCTGCTACAACACTAATTCCCTATGGAGCACTTGCAGGTGAACAACACTTAGAACTTTCCTCCTCAGTTTATCTATACAGAACTAGGTTTTAGGGATTTATGGGGGAGAAGAACATTTACCACAACAGAATGAAGTTTGTGGATTGCTCAGGGATAAAGCCTGAATCTGTGAAATAGCCTTAAAATGGGTTGCTATTGAAAATCCAAATGTATTTTCTAACAATCATACTTATATTGAATCTGTCTTTGTGAAAAACTTAGGAGCCACTTTCCCCTCAGCCATTAAAGGCACTCGCCTGTTCAGCCTACTACAAAGCTGGAATCACATTAGTCAAAACAAAACCTAATGATTTTAAATTTGCTCGGCAACTAATCAAATGAAGAACAGACATTTATCCTTTAATGGCTATTGCTTCCTCAAATCAATATTTATAATACATTTCCCAGAGTTCTCAAAAGAGCTAAATCTACTTCCTTTATTTCCTCACAAAAAGGTCCTCTGCTCCTCTATCAAACCACTGACATATGCCTCTTACTTTAAGGTCACCTCAGACTCTGAGGTGATGTTAAAGTAAGAGGCACGTATCAGTGGTTTGATACAAGAAGTCTGAGTGGTCTTCAAGAAGGTTTGAGTCAAAAGTTCAAATCTAAGATACTCTTCAAATTCATCATTAAGCTAACAGGAAAACTAAACTTTCAGAAGGAAATTCACACAAGATAACCAGACTTCCCTCTAACAGGGCCGGCCCTACCGTGGGGCAGCTTGGGGAGGCCGCCCCGGACCCCGCTCCTGGGGAGGCCCCGCACTTGGGGTCCTCAGCTCCTGGCCTGAGAGTGAGGGAGAAGCAGAGGCCCCGCCTCTCCCTCACTCCGTGGGTGCCTCCCCCTGCCTGTCAGTCTCTCGGCCAGGGGAAATGAGGGAGAGGTAGAGTCTCTGCCTCTCCCTCATTTCCCCTGGCCAAGACAGTCAGGCGGCGGGGGGGGGGGGGAGCCGACTGTCCGGTGGCAGCGGGCAGCGCGGCAGCAGATTTAACCTGCTGCTGCGGTGCCTGCCCCACTTGAAGCTGCGAGCGTGACACAGGGTCCAGGCCGGTGGTGGCGGCGGATCAGGTAAGTATCTGATGACTCAGGCTTGGGGATGGGCGGAGGGGAGTGCCCCTCCGCTCATCCCCGAGCAGCGCACTGCCCCCAGACCGAGCTGGGGAGTGCCCCTAGGTCCGCTGGCGACAAAGCTGCTGGTGGAAGAATAGGGCCCCACCGTTGTTCCCTGCCCTCGGCCCCGCATATGGTAAGACTGACCCTGTTCCCTAAACGTACCTCTCTAGTAGTAGGATATTATGATCCATGTCCATGAGGGACCAAAACTACCATCTTTTCCCCTCTGTTCCCCCATGCTCCCTTTGGTCAGCTGGGGAGCACCCTCCTACAAATTCCATCACTGCACCAGGTCCAGACAACATGGGCATGCAGACAGGCATTCTCAGTGGCTTCCCCACAGCTTTGAAAATCACTTCCCCTGGATGTTTGCTAAGGCAATGAACCTATTTATTTGGCTGTGCTTTTTGTGGGTGGGGATAGAGTTTGGGAGCTGGGGGTAGGAGTCGTTTTAATTGTAATTTTATATGGTTTCATTTTACTGGTTTAAATTTTTTTTTTTAGAGTGGCAGGATCCACTCTATAGTGGAGGAATGTTGCACACAGTGGTGGCACCTCCCCCAGGACATTGGGGCAGACATCCCCCCAAGCCCCTCAGGGTTCCCCTCATGCTTGTTGGTGAGCCAGGGGCTGCTCCTCAGCTGATCCAGTGGCAGCGCTGAGTTTTCCTGCTTGTCTGAAGGCTTTACTTAAATTTTAACTCTCCCCTCCTGTCTGCCTGCAGAGCCAATGAGTCATAGCTGTGGCACGCAGCCAGAAGCTAACAGTTGATATGTAAACAAAGCCTGCATGGAAAGAACTGTCGGTGCTTGTGAGTCACTGTGCAAGGGGAGGAGGGGGATGGACAAACATCTTCCTCCTACTGCTCCCCCTTCCCTCTAGCTTTCCACTCAGTAGCCAGAGAGCTAGAGGGAGGCAGGGACTTAGAGGACATCCACAAGCCATCAGGGAGCATGCGCTGGGCACCAGCCCAGAAAAGCAGTGCTTTCTGGGGGATTGGGGAGGGAGTGGGGGAGGTGCCAGGTGCCCCTTGGCTGGGTTCCTATGGAGAAACCAAGCCAATCAGCAAGGCCTAGGGGGCATGTTAGGGTGCCTTTTCTAAACACGTTGGCCACACCACGGCTCCTCTTTCTCACCCTGGCCCCTCCCCTACCGGAGTGGGAGGAGGGAGGGAAAGAGTTCACTCCTTGCTTCTTCCTCCCTAAGTTCACCGGGGGGAGAGAGAGAGAGAGTTCCCCCTCCCTTTTTTACAAGAGGAGAGGGGCTGGAGGCTTGTTTGGAGTCCCTGGCTTCATTGCTTGGAGGGAAGAACAACAGAAGGTGGTTATCAGAGTCCAACTAGATTGATCAGGAGGTCTCATCCTTTCAGAAACCTGATAAGTTTTGAAAAAACAAATCCCCTGCCCTGATCTCCTTGTTTGTTTGCTTATGCTTTCTTTTGTCCTCTCCTCCTCCCCCACCCCCTGGCATGCATTACAGGCAGGGGTAATTACTAATTTGGTGCACCCAGGTGGAAGGGCTGTGCTGCTTTGCCTCCTATTCTTTAAAATATTTTCTTGTCCCTTGATGCTTTTCACCCTGTCCCCCTAATTGTCTACTTTCTGCTTGGTTTTTTGTTTGTTTGGAGGGGGCTTGGATGAAAGGGTTTCTAATCTTTGCTGGAATGTTCACTGCATTTAAAATGGCCCCCTTTTCAGTGCCAGTTTCAAGGCTTTTCTGCTGCAAGGAGGTCACTATGTTGGTTCACTAATGGCTAGTCTTTGCATGAATGTTTCCTCTATGGTTGCAGCAGCTGCCTTTTACATTGCAAGTTTAGTTTGCCACAGAAATGTGTAGCATGTTCTGGGGGACAAGTGGAACTTCATGCTGCTGCTTTTGGGGTGTGCTAAAGACTTAACATAATATTGTTGGCTTGAGATGGTTTGCTTTGCTTGCTGTGTGTTTGCATGTGCACTGCTGGGGTTTCCCCCTCCTTTCCCAAGCCCCAAAAATGTGCAGAGGCGGTGGCCATTTTGTGGAGGCCCTCACTGGCCATGGCTACTCTTGGTTAAAATGGCCCCTTTGCTGTTTTCCACCTAAATTGCCTGATTTCTGTTTTTTGGCTGGGGGGGACCAGAGGGCTTGGATGGAAGAGTTTCTAATCTTTGCTAGAATGTTTGCTGCATTTAAAATTACCCCCTTGCAGTGCCAGTTTTATGGCTTTTCTGCTGCAAGAAAGCAACCATGCCACATGTTGGTTCACTAATGGCTAGTCTGCATGAATGTTCCCTCTCTAGTTGCAGCCGATGCATTTTACATCTTAACAGAACTGTGTAGCGTGTTTTGGGGCTAGGGGACAAATGGAAATCCATGCTGATGCTTTTGTGGTGTGCTAAGGACTTCACATAATATTGCTGGCTTAAGATGGTTTGCTTTGCTCACTCTGTGTTTGTATGTGCACTGCTGCCTCTGCCTACCATTGGCTGGGCCCCTCCCACTTCTGACCCCGTCCTGAGCCCCACCAGCCTTGAAACTCACCAGCTGCCACTGGTTGCACGCTTCATTATAAAGCCCAAACATTCTATTCATTATAAAAGTGATGGAATTAAAGTAAAGATTGTGACATTTGTGGTGAAGGACCACTGGGGTAAGTGGTTTATGATGTCCAAGTTTCAGCCAAATCGGCTGGATAATAGCAGAGAAGTTGCAGTTTGAAAACTGCACTCTGAAGCCTGTTTTTTTCTGAGTGTGGTGTGCTTGCGAACATTCTGTGTAATTCCATAATTAAAAAACCTCCAGTTTACAAGCGGTTAAGGCTCTTGCAAATTCAATCATGCACTAAAAAGCATGGAAATTGCAAGTTAAGGCTCCTTCCTTAACCTTCGTCTGATCTCTCCTTCGATCCTCATCCTATATCAGACCACTTCCTTGCCTCTTTCAACATTTCCCACTGTCCCACCTTCTTTTCCCCTGCTCTACGCCCCTTCCGTGACCTTCAAGCTATTGATCCCCTGGACTTTGCCTCCTCTCTCTCTCCCCTTCTTCCTACAGTCTTCTCTTCCTCCTCCGCTGACTCCGCTGTCTCTGCTCTCAACGCCTCTCTCTCCTCCACACTTGACTCCCATGCCCCTCTCTCTTCC
>QEPC01009128.1:333975-373900 GCA_003113815.1 Sphenodon punctatus | reverse complement strand
AAGGGTTCCAGGAGGCCCTGGGGGAGTTAACCCTGGACTCTGCCAGCCGCCCTGTGGATGAACTTGTCCAGGCTCGGAACATCTTGCTTGGGGAGGCCATTGACAGGGTGACATCTTGCTTGGGGGGCCACCCCCCAAGCAGGGGGGTGGCCTCCCCTGTCTTGACACCGCAGGGCCCCTTGGTTTACTGAGGGGCTGCGAGGTATGAAGCAGGAAGGCATCCGACTACAGTGATGTTGGTGTCGGACTCGCGCTGAATCCGACCGACTTCTCCGTAGGGCCTATTTGCGGTCCTACGTTGAGGCTGTGAGGGTGGCAAAGAAAGAATTCTTAGCCACCCTCATAGCGTCTGTAATGTTGTCCCCAGTGGAGCTGTTCCAGGTGGTGCGGGGGCTGGTCAGTCTGGCCTCCCTCCGCCTGGACAGGGACTTGTCCCAGGCCCGCTGTGAGAAGTTTGCCACCTACTTTGCAGACAAGATCACTTGGATCCAGAGCAACTTCGACACTGGATTAGAGACAGTAGGAATAGAGCATGAGGTGATAGGAGGCGCCGTCTGGTCCATCTTTCTGGGATGAGTTTTAGGAAGTGACGCCAGCCAATGCTGTGGAGATCCTGGGGTCGGTTAGGGCCACTAGTTGTGAATTAGATCCTTGCTCGTCCTGGTTGGTGAAAGCCTCCAGGGAGATATTGGGGCCGGTGCTGGTGGGGGTAGTCAATGCGTTCCTTCGGCAGGGGAGTTTGCCCCCTGGTCTCAGGGAGGCCGTGGTGCACCCCCTGTTGAAGAAGTCATCCTTGGATGTGGATGCACTCGCCGGTTACTGACCCGTCTCTAACCTTCCCTTTTTAGGGAAGGTTATTGAACGGGCAGTGGCCTTGCAGCTCCAGGTTCACCTAGACAGCATCGGTTTTCTTGACTCATTTCAATCAGGGTTTCGGCCCAGCCATGGTATGGAGACGGCGTTGGTGGCCTTGGTGGACAATCTCTGCTGGGAGATGGATACAAGACGTTCGACACTACTGATCCTGCTAGATCTCTTGGCCATGTTTGATACAGTGGACCATGGACTGCTGTTGAGACGGTTGCGTGACCTGGGGGGTCTGGATGGGACCACCCTTGGTTGGTTCCAGTCATTCCTCTCTGGGAGGACCCAGCGGGTTGTCCTGGGTGCAGAAACATCTAGCCCCTGGGTTGTGGACTGTGGCGTTCTGCAAGGTTCAATCCTGTCTCCTTTATTGTTTAATGTATATATGCAGGCCTTGGGGGAGATCATGAGAGGGTTTGGTGTGCGTTCCCACCAATACGCTGATGATACCCAGCTTTACCTCTCTTTTTCAGCCGTCCCAGGCCCTGCCGTCTCCGTGCTATCTCAGTGCTTGGAGGCCGTGGCGAGTTGGTTATGGCAGAGCAGACTGAAGCTCAATCCTGATAAGATGGAGGTGATGGTGGTAGGCCGAGCGGGGGAGATGTTGCCGACTCTTGTGGAGGGGGTGCGCCCCTCTGTGGCCCAGCAGGTTCGGAGTCTGGGGGTGTTATTGGATGCGGGCCTCCGTCTAGAGCAGCAGGTGGATGTGGTGGCGAAGGTGGCTTTCTATCTGGTGCGGAGGCTGCGCCCATACATCTCCAGACCCTTGGCCACTTTGATCCATGCCTTCATCACCTCGAGGCTGGACTACTGTAATACACTCTACGTGGGGCTTCCCTTGATGCTGGCCTGGAGGTTGCAGCTAGTGAAGAATGCAGCGGCCTGTCTCCTAACAGGGACGGGCCGATGAGAGCACATAACACCGGTGCTCCGTGCACTGCACTGGCTGCCTGTAACGTGCCGAGCCAGATTCAAGGTATTTACTTTGGTCTATAAGGCCCTGTACGGTCTTGGACCTGGATACCTCAGGGACCACCTCGCCCTCTGTGACTTGGGACAGTCCCTCTGGTCCACCGGGGGCGCCTACTTGGAGGTCCCCCGCGTAAAGCAGGGGGCTACAATGGAGAGGGCGTTCTCGGTGGCTGGGCCATGGTTGTGGAACTCCCTCCCAGAGGAAGCACAGCTGGCCCCGAGTCTGTTGGCCTTCTGTTGGGCCGGTAAGACTGTTCTCCCAGGCCTTTGGAGGCGGGGAGGGGAGGGTGGGTTAAAGTTTTGTGTGGGTTTTTTTAAAATTGGTTTTAATAATAATATTGTAAATTTGTAATGTGGTTTTATATTGTTGTAAATTGTTTTATTTTGTGTTGGAAGTCGCCCCGAGATGCCGTTGGCATGAGGGCGCAGCATATAAATGCAACAAAATAAATAAATAAACTCTGACCTCTCCACCATCATCCATGAATTTGTCACCTTGAGACTGGACTACTGTAATGCCCTCTACGTGGGGCTGCCCATGGTGAGTTTGGAGACTGCAGCTGGTGCAGAATGCGGTGGCCCGCCTCCTTATGGGCATGGGTCGCCGGGCGCACCTGTGCTCTGCACTGGTTGCCTATAGTCTTCTGGGCCCGATTGAAGGTGCTGGTCTTAACCTATAAAGCCCTAAACAGCCTGGGCCATAGCTACCTGAGGGACCATCTCACTTCCTGGGCCCTGGGGCGGCCCCTGCAGTCATTGGGAGGTGTCCTCCTGGAGGTCCCCCAATATCCTCGACTGGGGACTGACAGGCAAGCATTCTCGGTGGCCATACCAATGCTGTGGAACTCCCTCCAGGTGGGTGTCCACCTCAGCCCAACTCTTGTGGCCTTTCACTGTCAGTGCAAGACGTGACTCTTCTGTCAGGTGTTTGGTGGAGGGGTGGGTGAGGGAGGTTTGGGGCGAGGTTTTTCTTTTAATTTTTGTACACATTCTGCCCTGTTTTTATTGTGATTTTATACCTTTGTTTTTATTTGATTTTTTAATAGAAATTGTATTTTTGTATTATTGATCGTTAGCTGTTCCGAGCTGCTGGAGGCAAGATAGTGGTGGGATAAAAATGAATTAAATAAATAAATAAATAAATAAATAATAATAGCAGCACCTAAATTTCCCTCTCGCTGGCAGCCAAGGAGGATAATTTTTGTACATTATAATCCCAGACATCCCAGATGCTTCTTTCTTTTCTTTTTTTAAAAAAAATTCTCTTTATTGTTTTTTCCCAAAGTTATAGCATATAACCCTTCAGAATTATTTCTAGGGACCTAAGGTCATATGCTTCTTTCTGATAAACTCAGCTATACCTACAGCACAGTATGGCATTTTAAATTTAAGAAACAACCAAACTGCCCATTGAAGAACCTCTGCTTGTTTTGACAGATTCTAATTTTCCCTTGGCAGAATAAAAAAACCCAAAGGTGTGGAGAACTGCAAGTACAACAGAAACATAGCCTGTAATCAGAAGCTACTAGTTGGCTCACAGTATCTGGTTATATCACCCTTTCCTTTAAGATTAGTGCAAAGGAAACCATGGAAGCAGCATCAGGAGTTTGACTGTAGCATGAAGGTGAAAAGAGTGGGCGTCCTTAGTTTCTTTTAACTTAAAAAGAAAACTTAATCCATGCAACATTCCTAGCTTACTCTTCAAGGAAGTAAACACAGCAAAGACACACACACACACTTAATTGATTCTGCTGGAAGGTACACAATTGATCCAGAATTTGTACTGTCTGTGAGTGAGCATTAAATTAAAATATCCTATTCAAAGTGATATGAGGATGGGTCCTTGTTTGGTCTCAGACTACAGCTTGGATAAGACTAGCAGCTAAAAGACATGAACATTAAGAGAGGAAAAAAGCAGATGAAAGAAAATGACTTAAAGGCAGTTTGCAAAGAGATAATGTAATTGGGTTGGTATGTGGGTTTTTTGCTGCTTTATATGAATGAAGGAAGTCTGAAAAGATTTCTCTGTTTCCTCCCCACTGGAAGGTTTTTATTTTTCAGGCAGAGGCAGCTGGGAGATAAGGCTATTTGTTTACAAACAGCTCCTCCCCATGTGCTGATCAGAAGTTTGTTGCCTTGTAAAGAAGGTTCTTTGAGATGGCTCCCAACATTCTCACAGCTGGGTTGTGCATGCTCATCCTATCCAAATAATAGACTGCATGATGGTCTCGAGCACCTCTAGTATAAAAAGCACTCTCCCCCTCAGAATGACAGTTCTTTTCAACCCTTTCTAGAAATATAAGAAAAAAATTCCATGAGGGCTGGAAGGGTGGGTATTTGTGAGAATGTTCAGAGCCATCTCAAAGAACCTTGTTTACAAGGTAGCAACCCAAGCTGCTGACCGGCAAAACACAGCCGGTCAGCAGGAAAGTTACGTGACTTTTGAAAAGTTACATGACTTTGGAAAAGTTGCGGATTTTTGATTCCGTACTTTTAAAAGTGTTTAACTTTTGAAAAGTTGCACACTTTTCACTCCTATGAAAAGTTGCAGACTTTTCGTACGGTCAAAAGTCTGCAACTTTTCATATGGAGTGAAAAGTCTGCAAGTTCTCAGAATTACAGACTTTTCACTTGGTATGAAAACTTGCAAACTTTTGACTCTAAAGTCACTTTTGACTGTACTCCTATGAAAAGTTGCAGACTTTTCACTCCTATGAAAAGTTGCAGACTTTTTACTCGTATGAAAAGTTGCAGACTTTTCATAGTCAAAAGTAGTCAAGAGTAATTTAAGTCTGTTTCTACATAACTTCATTGTGTACAACGAATTGTATAATGTCTACACGCACATTCTTTACTTCATTGTATGAACTGTACACAATTTTTATACATGTAAATAACAGACTTAAATTACTCTGACAATTGTTTCTTGTCAAATTATGATGATAAATTATTTTCATAATTGTAAAATGTGCACATTTAGTTATTGATAAAAATGAAGTATGTATGAATTTAGTACATATATTAAATGTATGTTGATGATAAAATATTAAATATTGCTCTAATTGTGAATGAATATCTGTTTTTTGGCATTTATGTTTTGTTGCAATGTATAGAGTGGAAGTGTTTTGAATTGTAATTGTACTGAATTGTTTTTGTGTGTATTTTAAAAAAAACTTTTGCACATTTAAGTTTATTTTTAAACTGTTAAGTTTTTTGGTTTGGTTAATTTCTACTTGGTTTTGCACAGGACTTATTATTATTATTATTAACAAACATTTATATAGCGCCAGCAGTGTACCTGGCACTTTACAAAGTAATAAAATAGACACGGTCCCTGCCCCTAGGGCTTACTTATCTGCCCCTACTTAATTCAAGCACCCAATGCATACTTGGGAGGAAAGCTCTTGGGTTAAAATTCAATCCTCTTGCTGTTCACATTAATGGCTGCAAAAAAGTTCTGCATTTTCTACCTGAGATTTCCAGTAATACAATAAAGATATTTAATGTTTCCGCTACTTATAAAAAGGTAAAAAGCAACAGATTTTTAAAAAAAATGTAAATGTAAAAATCACATAAAAATCAACACACACATTTCAGGTCTCCTTTATACCTCACAAAGCAGCAAAACAAGGCACAGACTCAGGCTGCCTCTCACTTTTTGAGGTTACTTGGGAAAGGGCAAAAAATCTATGGAGAGGAACCTTTTCCAGAAACTGAAAAGAACACTGACACTTTTGCTTTGCTCCATATGCAAGTGACAAAAGCTGCCCCGCTCCCCATTCTCTCCTGTGTACTCAATGCTACAAAGATCTTGTCAGTTTTTGACCTGACTATTGTTCTCTGACAAGGAAGAAGAATGAGTCCAAGCAAGGTCACTGTAGTTGAGGAGAAGAAATGCAAGTAAGGAACAGCAGAGAAGAAACAGGCTTACAAAATGCCTGTCATGAGTGAAACTGCATCCTCTTCCCCCTCTCTCAGAACCTAGTTACCTGTAACTGAGGCCGCTTTCAGACCCCCCGCCCCCCCCGCATATTCTGTCTGCAGGGCGGGGGGGAGGGGGGATGCACAGCCAGGATATTGCGGGGATCCGCTGGTCTGAAAGCCCCCCGCGGCTTTGCCGGCAAACATGCGCTGGGATGCAGAGCTTGATTTCCTCCTCCGCATCCCTGTGTGTGTCTGCCGGCAAGGCCGCATGGGGTTGCTTTCAGGCCAGCCGATCCCCACACACATCCTGGCTGCGCATTCCTCCCTGCAGTCAGAATACGCATGGGGGAGAAGGTCTGAAAGTGGCCTAAGTGAAGCACGTGCATCTACAACTTCTCAACCTCATGAATGTACTCGTCTCTCCCGATGTTCACCTCTCCCTTGTCTCCCACTCCCTTGACTCTTGGACTTTAAGCTGCTTGGCTGGACCATGATTCTGCTGATTTACCTCCAGTTGTTTCAGCCAATTTCATCTCACCAAAAGGATTCACCACCTCTGTGTTTTCCGCATTGTCAAAATAAAACAGACAGATGGGGAAAACAGCATTTTCTTGCAATGTACAATACGGATAAAAAGATGCCAGATCCTCCACAGAGGAAGTTGAACTCTCATGAATCTTTCAGTGTTATTCCTGTGACCCAAAAATAAGTAAATATTGCTGCTGTTTGATCTTCTGACTAAGAACCAGGGTAATATCAGTTCAATGCAGCAATACTCGGATCACAGCTCAAGTGGCTCTTCAACTTATGATCTGCAACTTCTCATAGCTACATCCACACTCTCCCACACCAGCTTGGAACAATCTGCACCACCAAATGCTGATCACATCTTTAGAACTAACAATAGACAGGCAGTAACTAGTAAAGCAAGTATTCCCCAAACTGAGAGGGGACCACTCTGCTGCACCTTAATCATCCACAGCTCTACTTAGACCCAGAACCCTGCCCCTGGTTGTTTTAAAACTGTTTTAAAGCAGCATTGGCTAATAGTTCCTACAGGTAATTTCCCCCACATTCAGGTGAAGAAATTGATGCACAAAGAAGTGATGATCTGTCCACGACTGTCAGGAAAGCTAGGAATGCAACACAGGAGTTCCGAACTTTGCTCACATGGTCCATCAGCTAGAGTGCACTAGGGATGTGCGAACGTGGTTCGGACATTTGGACTGAACTCGAATAGTTCGGCTGACTGAACCAAACTTTCGAACCGAACTCGAATTCGACCGAACTGTTTGGTCGAATTAGAACCAGTTCGGAAGGCCAAAAAACCTGGTTTTGAATGTACGAACTCAATTCAGAAGTTTGGAATTCGACCGAACTCTAATAGTTCGGTTGATCGAACTGAACTGAACTCGACTTTCGAACTGAACCGAATTTCCGAACTCGGTTCTGTTCGCACATCCCTAGAGTGCACTTTCAAATTGGTGTCACCATGGAATCATTTGAGGAATGGAGGAATTCCTTAAGATAAAGGAGAAATGAGAAAAACTCAGAATAAAATGATCCAACAGATTAGTTAATTAGAAAAAAATATTTTTTCTTTTGTACAAAAGTTACCATGCCTGCTGTCAGTAAGTGACTAGCAATTCTGAAACTCCAACTTGTGACACCTGAAATGAGCCTGATTTTTAGAGGGCAGGTACTATTTTGTTTCTTCACTGCTAGGGACTCAATTTTCTTTTTAAAAAGTACCTAATTCACTTTTATGCACAGGTTTTTGGCCTCCACCTGAAGAAACGTTGTTCACTTGTTTGAGTCACCTGGAATTTATTTATTTATTTATAAAAGTAAAACCGCTCCCTGGCTCTTCAAGCATCAGCATGCCTGGTCACTCACAATCTCTACTTGTGACAGATTTTGATTATAGGCTCTTCTGCTTTGTTGGTTGTGTCATCTGTTGAAGCAGTTTACATATATTGAATCTTGCTCTGGTGCAGAGGGCTAACCTCAGTTCCTGCCCTATGATTCCAACACATGCTATTCAGAAATAAGATGCTTGTCACATAGGGTGATTTCAGACGTGACGATATCACAGTGAACCATGCTCAATTCCACGTGGTGGCTGTGATAGCGTCACGTCTGTTGGGGGAAACGGATGTGTCCCCCCAGATGTTACCACGGCTGGGGATTGCATTCGACACGTGAGCAGCCGAAGCGGGGGGACCGGAGGCCGCCGCGTGTCGAATGCAATCCCATGCCGGGGTGAACCCCGGCGTCACGTCTGATCGGGCGCCGCGGCCCGGGATCGCTGGCGGACCCCGGGCCGTGGTGAATCCGGCCCGACGCGGCGGCCTCATTGGCCCCACCGCCCGCCCGCCTCCCCGGAGGGCGGGCGGCGGGAGTGTGGAGGGGGCGGGGCTGTGCGGCCGCACGCTGCGCCGCGCAGTCCCACCCCCTCCCAGATTCCCCGCCGGGATCCCCCCAGCACATCTGTTGCGGCATGACGGGGTGACCCCGGCGGGGAATGACTAGGGTGATTTCAGTACGGGGCCAATGGGACCCATTACGTCTAAAATCACCCAGAGTCATTAAAAAAACCTCGAATGAAACCAAGTATGGAGAGAACAAAAAGGATGTTTTATCATTTGCTTATATGCGGCAGGAAATCCAATTATGTCATCTAGAAATTGGGATTAAAAAATGTTTTAAAAATTCAGTGCAGGTAATTAATTTTGAAAAATTGCCATTTTTTTTTCCAAATTAGTGGCAAACTCCTTGTGGATGCTGACTCCTGAAGGATAAATTTATATGAGATTAAACTGGCAACTATAAAATTGACAGCAAAATGATAAATAACGTGAGGTCTGGGAAATGCTAATTATATGGTCAGAGGTGCAGTCATCTCATATTGCCAGGACTACTGAAGCATTAAAATTGACAGAGGAAGTGACAAATTTTGTGTGCGCGCGCGTGTGTGTGAGAGAAGATTTTTAACAAGAGTGAAAAATGCTTACTCTCCCTCCCTTCACAGAGTGCTTTTAAACATTACACTAACCAAGTAGCTGTGCTCCCAAACCCAACATAGGTTTAGATACATGCCTAAGCACGGCTACTTGAAAAACGTCATCAGCTGCCTGTTTATTTATTTATTTATTATACAATCTGTATGCCGCCCCCTCCTGCTAAAAGCATCTCGGGGCAGCTAACAACATATTAAAACAAATGAAAAAACAACAACAATACAATTAAAAAACCCACAATAAAAAACAAATTACCCCCTACTCCACCCTCCTAGGTAGCCAAAATAATGTGTGAATGTTCCCTACAAAGCAGCAGCAATCTGAAGGCCACAGATGTTGGCAGGGGGGAGAAGGGGAAGCACTGCTGTCACTGTGAATCAGCGGTTTGGCAACAAAACACTCTTGCTGTTGAACAGGTAATCCTCCTGGGAAGTCCCCTGGTCTGTCCACAGCAACCCTGGCCAACAGGAGCGTGAACTGCTGCTAGTAGACAAGAAAATGCTCCAACTACAGCTGTGTCTTCCCACAGTGGTCTTGTCCACGTCATGGGGTGATGCTGCCATGCATTCTGGTGCATGTATGAAACCTGCTACAGAGTTCCTGTGTGAGCCAATTTATACCCTTGCTACAGGCAGGCCCGTTGAAAGAAATTTGGGGCCCTGGTTCATCCTGGTAGCTTGGAGGCTCCCTACTACCATCCCCATGTCATGAATTTTGAAATCTATTTCTGGTGATTATTTACACATGCCACTTGCAATTATTATTTTACTCATCATATTTTAAAATCTTAAGAAGGAAAATTGTAGTTTTGGCTAGCCCAGTACAGCCCAACAGATTAGGGCTGTTAGAAGAGATGATTAAGGGGGACGTGATAGAAGTTTACAAAATTGTGAGTGGCCTGGAGAAAGTAAATAGGGAACTGTTGTTTGCCCTTTCCTACAATAAGAGAACAAGGGGACACTCTCTGAAGTTCAATGGCAGCAGATTTAAAACAAACAAAAGGAAGTTGTTGTGTGCATGCTTTTGAGTGGCTGATTTTTAGGCAACACAGGCTGAAACAGAGGCTTTGGGGAGCAGGACTTTTGAAGCAAGCTTTTGGAAGCAGAGTGCTCTGGGAAAACAGCACTTTGAAGCTGGACTTTTGAATTGAACTGAAGTACCAGGGGGTCAAGTCAAGAAAAACAAGTGGGTTGCAAAATGCCAGAAGACAAAGGAACTGCTGACATGAAGATCTTCAGAGAAGGGGTGCAAGTGTGTGAAATGGTAACATTCTGCCTGTTGAAGAAACCAGAAACTGCTGAGTGCTGTGTAAAGCAGAAAGCATTGGGAAAATACTGAAGACTGCAACATTTCGGCCTTGGAAAGGAACATAGAAAAATCACACAGAGAGGCTGTTGAAAAACAGACAGGCTGTTAGAACTTTTGCCTAGAAACAAGAGAAGAAAAGGAAAAGAACAAAACTGATCATGTTTTCCCCAAGACAGTGGTTAACAAGGAGGATATAAAAGACTGTCACCCCTCCCCTTCCCTTTGGATCTGCTAACCTAACCTGGACACCTTAGAGGCAGCACTGCACAGAGCTACACTCACAGCACCAATTTACTTCAAGTCTGGCCAACTTGAACGTATGCTTGTTTGTAAGTATGAAAGGTGTTTTTAATTAGAAACATAGTTTAAGATAAATACGTTTCTAAGTAATTTTAAGAACCTGCTTAATAAAATTTATCTTATGGGTTAGCACTGTGTGGTTTGCATTTTTACATGGTATCTAGATAAAAACCTCACCCAATAAGGTCCCAGAGAGTTGATCACTCTCAGAGATCAGGATATTTTAGAGAAAAAGTCGGTCACCATTCTTAAAAGGAATAGGTGATGATGGCTTTGGTAGTAGCGGAATAATTGGCAACATAAGGCAGACACATTGGACGGTCACCATTTCTGAGAGAAAGCGGTGATGATGTTCTTAGTAGTGGAATAATAGACTACCAGACTGTCAATTTAAATATCCTGGGAATTTGGGTCAAATAGAGAATTTTGTCCCTAACATTTGGGTCAAATAGAGAATTTTGCCCCTAACAAAGTACTTTTTCATGCAGTGGACAATACAGGTGTGGAACTCATTGGCAGAGGAAGCTGTGAAAGCCAGCAGCATAACTAGCTTCAAACGCAATTTGGATAATTTCTTAGAGGACAGAACCATAAACACCAACTAGTTGGGGCTTAAACCTCTGGCTACTGGTAGTCGAAAGCAGTCAGCAGCAGATGGATCACATCTCCCTGACCTGTACATGTACTTCTCTTGAGCTATCAGAGCTGGCCACTGTCGGAGACAGGATGTGGGCTAGATGGACTGCTGGTCCGACCCAGTATGGCACTTCTTATGTTCTAATATCCCCATTCCCCACCCCACCCTTTCTCAGGACTGGCCTACAGGGATGGAGAGTGCAAGAGTGTAGCTTTTGTTTCAAATATCAACACTATGAAACACATAAGAGTTAAAGTGGAAAGAGTTCCCTGTCACCAGTTCCAGGATGGGGTAAATGGGTGGTTGGGGTTTTAAGAGATTTGAATGTGTTTTATTGTATTTTATATTTTTAATGTTGTAAACTGCCCTGAGACTATGGAGAAGGGCAAGGTAAAAATGTGAAAAATAAACAAACAAAACAAACAAAACATCTGATTCTATAGTACTATTAGGAAACTACATTATCATATCTCTAGTACTTCTGAGCACATACCACTGTCATATCTATATGGTTCTCTATGCTGCGTTAACATGTCTACATTATTCCTTGCTACCTATTGTTATTCTTAACCATATAATGACAGCGTCACACTTAAAACTGGTGTATCCACATGCCTAAATTCCCAAATAGTTATTTCTAAAAAAAGTAAATAAGGGTCATGGAACTTTTTCCATGTGAATTTTGAGGTACATATCCATGACTAATATGGTCAGATGGCCACCACTATATGATGGCTCAGAAATCTCAACTAATTCAGATCTTTGTTTTTAAAATCCTACTGTTTACTCACAGTGGGTGACCCAAGTATCCAGTTCCTAGCTTGGATCTCAATCTATTTGACCACAGTTTTAAACCTATAAAGTCTGCACCCTTTGATTTACACCTCAAATGGGACATCATCACATGAGAACAATTCCACCTCCATCAAGATTAGAAGTTCACTCTTTACAAGTTTATCCTATGCCATCAGGTTGTTGCTGATAAAAATGTCATCTGCCCAGGTAGGAAGAACAAGGACTAAGGGTATTTTTAGACATGGTGGGCTTTTTGCCTGCCACGCTTAGGGCTCTTTTAGACGAGTGGGTCGCCGTTGCGCGACCCGCTCGAGCGATATTTCAAAATCCCGCAATGCGGGATTACATGAGATGGCTGTCAGGGATCACGTGCATGAAAGGCGGTCACGCATTATTTGCTGACTGAGAATTAAATACCTCATGTGTGTGATCCCCGACTTCCATCTTGTGATTTTGAAATATCGCGTGATGGCGACGCGCTCGTCTAAAAGCAGCCTTAAACCCACCCCAGGGTGAGAGCCTGCTCACCCTGGGGTGGGGTCTGCCCGGCCGCTGAACAAACGTTCAGGTGGCTGGGGAGGGGGTGGGAAGAGGGCGGAGGGGACATGTGGACGTGAGTCTGCACAGGCCCGCTCCTCAGTGCGGGACCATCTTCTACCTGATGAGCAGGTGTGTCAGCCTAGGAGGCCGTTGTGCCCACTGGGAATTGCTCTGGCCACAGGTTGGGGTTAGCTGAAGCGAGCCATCAGACGTGATGGCCCCCTCTACCACGGTCCGGGGTCGCCTCAGACTGTGGCAGGGCTTAACATGGCATGTGCTCTGGCCAGAAGCCCAGCGCACATCCCGTGTTAGCCCTTCCATGGTCCAGGGTAACTTCTGCTCCCGTGGTAAACATGTGGCGAGGCAGGAGAAGACAATGCACCCCGGCCCGTGGCCACGCTGGGGTAAGCATGGCCACGAGCTGGGGTGTCACATCTGAAAATACCCTAAGACAGCTCACAGATCTTGGGAACACAAGTAACCATTGGTAACTCAATTCCCTTGAAAGCTCTGCCACAATCTGAAATAATTTATAATTGAAACTTAAGGAACAACAACAAATTATTATGAACTGGAGATGCTGTGTAAACAGGAAAATTTACTTTTCGTTTTGTTTGGAGTTTACTTTCTGTCAGAAGAAATCAATGAGCCTGTTCAGAGGCTCGTCAGCACCAGATGAATTCCAAACATTTACTGCTCCATTTGTTGCTCATTCTTTCTCTATCTTCCAAAGTTAAAAGTATCAAATTTGTCGTTTAAGTGCAAAACAGGATTAATGCAGGTTTGGTATTTTTGCATTTCTGAAGCATTTTTCATCCTAAGATTTCTAACCAAGGTAGTTTTATATCTTCCACTCTGTAAATTAAGTCAGTTCTGGGATGCATTATGGCAACAGTGTAAAAATGCACAGCACCATGTCACAAAAGTTCAAGCCAGGAAATGAAGAGCCGCTTTTCATCAAGATGAAAATTAAGAATGGCAGAATATATCTTAGGGATAGCAGGATCTAATCACCCAAGTGATAACTTGTCCAAGAAATAGAGGGATCTTAAATGACAAGCGATTGGAAAGCTAGTTTTGTCTTTCATCTAGGAGACTATTTAATGTTTTTATTTGCTGTATTTGAAATTATAAAGGCAAATAAACAGTTAACTAAAATAATATGGAAAATTTGTGTTATGTATCTCTAATAAATAGTAAACTAATAATAAACTCTAAGTATGATGCTTATTCAAAAGGCTTTGCAGTAGCCAAGGCACAGAATATACAGAAAAAGTATATTATGAACCAGTTTCATAGTTAGATTCTAAAACAACAACAACAAAAAAAAAAAAACCCAAACCATACTGTTTCCCCAATGCTGCCAAGGTTATTTTACATGCTGTAAATTAACCTGTCCAACCCTCTACTATATTTCTCCAATTGGGATTCTTGCAGCCATACGTAGCACCGTGTCATGTCAAAACACAGAGTTAATTAAACATGCAGCCAACCAAGAAACCAACCAAAAAGTAATAGTGAGAAAGTATAGTCTAAAAAGTGTGGCTAATATTCCTTCACACGCCTCATGCTTATCAGTGTTCAGATTTCTCTCTCTGAACACTATGAACAAATTGTGCTTTTGCATATTTAGGGAATGCTTTTTACCAAGCATGGATAAACCAAGTCCAATGTAAACCACAACATTTCTTCAGGAGCACCCCTCA
The DNA here is from genome assembly GCA_003113815.1 of Sphenodon punctatus. Lineage (NCBI taxonomy): Eukaryota > Metazoa > Chordata > Lepidosauria > Sphenodontia > Sphenodontidae > Sphenodon > Sphenodon punctatus. The sequence continues at coordinate 359,834 of QEPC01009128.1, read as the reverse complement.
CCCAAACGAAAAGTTAAACTCACAACTGATGGCATTATAATGCTACCACAGGTGAATTAGGAAGAAATGTGACTGGTGACAAATTGTTAGACAAAATGTAGTCTAGCAACATCCCAACATGATTAGAATATTGTACAACATTAATCCTTTGGCTCAGATGAATAACTAACGATGTTGACAAAGTACACAACTACTGGAAGGAGCTTTTGTTCATGCTTAAGTGAAAGATCAGATAATGATTTCCAGATGGATCTTCAGTTCCTGCAGAGTTTCTCCGAGCACCTTGCCTTCGGAAATACTTTTCTATTAATTAGCAATCTTCCATTGCCCCTTTTTCAAGGGACACTCTTTACACAAAAATTAAGACTTGGACCAGGACCAGGACCAGGACCATTTTGAGGTGTGGAGAAAGGAAGTGAAAGTTGCGCATGAAGCAGGACCTGAATTCAAACTATAAATGATACTGCAAATAAATAAATAAAAAAAATCAAAGTCCAGCGAATGATTTTTGTGAAACCAAAACTATCACAGATTCAAGCCAAACACAGAATATATAGCAAGAGTAAATCCTTCTTGGGACTTTCACTGTGGAACAATTCATGGGCACATATTTGCTCCAGAGGATGCCTGATGCTTCCCCACCCCCAATATCAAATGGTCTTTATCCTAAAGCTCCCAAAGCAGCAATCTACCTAAACTGTTAAAGTACCATAACTTCATGCCAGCAGTTCACCAAGGAAGCAGCAGTGTCTATTAGGGGTGGAACTATCGATATTGGATTAGTCAGATAATACCGTTAATGGGTGGTATCGGACTAATCTGATAATACCGATAATTGCCAGTATCAGAATATCGGATTTTTAACATTGCCAGTTTTACCAGATTTATTTTTTACATTTATGCTATTTAGCAATGGCCGTAATGTAAAAAAACCGGTAAAATCAGCAATGTTAAAAATTTGGTATTCCAATACCGGTAAATCCAGTATCAGGAGATCTGATACCGATAAATCTGGTAATCCCCCTGGAGTCCCATCTCTAGTGTATTACCATACAGGAGAAAACACACAAACCAGTTTGATATAGGCGTTACTGTTGTTACCCAAGAAATACCCAGTTAAATCCCCAAAGTATGTAACCCTTAACTGGTAAACATTCAACAGTGTACATATAGTGATGTCTTCTTGCAAAAGAAAAATAAGCTTTGCCAATGTCCTTTCACCGTGAGGAGTGGGCTTGCCGTTCATGGGATGTATAAGACCTGTGAAAAGCCATCTGATTTACAGTAGATCAACATACCATGTAACAATCAACTTTCACTATATACAACCTTCCCAGATCAATTTCTGCAGAAGATTGTCAATTGCGTGCAGCTGTGCAATAAATTTCAGATGCAAATGAAAGCTTTCCCTGGCTGCCTATAGCCTTCCAGGCCCGATTCAAGGTGCTGGTTCTTACCTATAAAGCCCTACGCGGCTTGGGTTCTACCTATCTGCAGGATTGCCTCACTCCCTGTGCCCTTGACCAGCCCCTGCGGTCATCTGGGAGTGCCCTTCTTGAGGTCCCCATAGTATTTATGGGGGCTATTATGGAGAGAGCGTTCTTTGGTGGCTGCTCCATGGCTGTGGTATTCCCTCCCGGTGGAGGCCCGGGTGGCCCCGAATCTTCCTTTTTTTGGTGCCAATGTAAGACCTGACTGTTCCGTCTGGCCTTTGGCGAGGGTGAGGGTGGGTTGTTTAGGGGGATGGGGTGGGGTATTTTAATTATGGGGGAGGTGATGCTCCCCTTTTACTGTTTTATTTTGTTGTTTTTGATGTTGTTTTATATAAGTTTTATTATTTTGAGCTGCCCTGGGCTGCCTATGGCGGGAAAGTGTGTGTGTGTACTAAATTTAATAAATAAATAAATTTACACCCAGCCCTGAAAATATGACTAGGAAAATTCACCACTGTCCCAAAAGACTATGACTGAGAACAACAGAAATTCGCACATACCTGTGGAATCAATAAAGAACAAACTATCCCAAATGTGGCTTCAAAGTTGTCTTTAAACCACAAGCCGACTGCGTGGATACAGCCTCGCACGTGGATAACATCAACCAGCTCCAGCCGCTTTTCAAACAGAATAAAAAACAATGAGTAAATCCTCCTGACCTTAGAACAGATTAATATAACCCAGAAAAGTGATTTTCCAAACCACCCTTCTTACATGCTGGTAAGGATGCTAGATTAGACAAAGAAAACTCACATGCAGCAAGAAAAATCCCCAATAGATGAAAACTGAGGTATAATGGGTGGTTTATGGAATTAGCAATGGGATATGAATGCATTCACCTTCACTTCCCTGATTCATATTTAGCTAAGATGGGTAGAAGAGTAAAAGTCATTGCCATCTGACAACAGTGTGTGTGTGTGTGTGTGTGTGTGTGTGTGTGTGTGTGTGAGTGTGTGAGAGAGAGAGAGAGAGAGAGAGAAATTAACTGATGGCTCCAGCCCATGTCTTGATAGATTGATAATCATCTGAAAATTCAGAAACATAAGTAGTACCCTCAATTAGACTGGAGGAAAAATGTAATTTAGATCCAATTTTCAATGTCCTAACCAGAAGGGATGGAATTCCGTGAGGATTTTCAGGGTTTTTTTTCCCCATTCTCCATGATTTTTTTAATCTTGTTTCGATTTTGTTTCCCCCCCCCAGGTTTTTTTGCATTGTTCCCCCCCTCCCCCGTTTCCCCCTCATTGACTTCAATGGAATTTTCTCCCATTGAAGTCAATGAGAACAAATTGGGGGGAGGGGGGGAGACCAAAAATGAACTGGAATTTTGATTTGCGGTTTTAAAACCGAAAAAGCAATTTTGGAGCCATTTCAATTATTTTATTACCTCAAGATTGGACTATTGTTACTCGCTCTACATGGGGCTACCCCTGCTGATGGTCTGGAGACTGCACCTGGTGCAGAATGTGGCAGCTCGTCTCCTTTAGGGGGACAAGTTGTCGCGAACACATTACTCTGGTGCTCTGTCACTGCACCTAGTCTTCTGGGCCCAATTCAAGGTGTCGGTTTTGACCTTTAAAGCTCTGAACAGTCTGGGCCCCACTTATCTGCAAGAGCACCTCACCCTCTGGGTCCTGGACTGGCCTCTGCGGTCAGCCGGGAGCGCCCTCCTTGAGGTCCCCCGGGTGTCGACCACAAGGAGGGTGTTCTCGGTGGCTGCTCTGTGGCTGTGGAACTCCCTCCCACTGGAGGTCCACCTGGCCTCAGACCTCCCCTCTGTCCATGGATAGTGTAAGACCTGGCTGTTCCGCCGGGCCTTTACTGAGGGAGATGGGTGGGTTGAGTTAGGGTGGGAGTTCTTTTTGGTTGGGATATTTTAAATGTGTCCATCTTGATATTTTATTTATTTTTATAATGTTGTTAGCCGCCCCATAAGCAGGATGGGGAGGCATAAACATGCGATAAATAAAATGAAATAAAATAAATAAATAAAATATCCCAAACCAAAATTCCAATCCCTACTAACCAGCTATGGAGAATAAGTGATGAATTTGTACTGAATCAATATTTCCAGCTCTACTCTATGTGACAGTTGAAGGAGATAAATTCCTTTCTCATCTTTAACATAAGCCCATCCAAGGTCAGCCCAAATTTGCACTGGCAGGGCAGCCCTGGAGGCATTTATGTTTCTCCTGGTCATGCTGTACTTGCATATGGAGAAAGGAATAAATTCAGTCCCCAGGACACCTTTAATTATCCTCACATTTACTTAATTATAACATTCACCTCGAAAACAAATACACCTTCTGCATTGCTCAGATGAGTACCACACAGACAGGTGAGGAAAAAGCCAACTGCTGAAATATGACAGCCATTCCATTCCTACCACAATCACCCCACAGTGCATGTTATTCTACCACAAAATCTCAGCAGTGCTTTTAGAGACCTTTAAGCAGGCCCACACAGACAAAATGCTAAAGAGGAGACACTAGCAGATGTCAAGGGTATGGTACAACACTGGGTATATTTTCGATGAGGAATATAAATAGGCAGAAGTCTAATCTCTTCAAAGTAGGCATTCATTTTCTTCCCAAGTTCCTTGCCTCCCTTTGACAGAAAAAAGTTTTCTGAAGCTGTAAAAAGTGGGTGCATATAGAGCTGAAGACTACCTATACACAGGTCTAATTTGAACTGCTGTCGGGAATGCAGTGGAATAAAAATATTTGATCTGGAATTTTACATTTCAGTTTAATTCAGATCAAAAAGCAAATGAAAAACTACAGTAGAATATTTTCTTCTGGTCCTCATACAAGGTAACACAAATGATAAGTCCTTCTGGGCACATGAGTTCTGGGCTCTGGGCACATGGGTTCTGGGTTCCACAGTGGTAGCTCTGGGAACATCCAAATAGACTCTGGGCATACCCTAGGTGCTCAGGGAGGGTCAACATGGAACCCCAAGAAATGATAAAGTGGCTAATCGAGAGACAACAGGACCAGGCTGAGCAACAGCAGCAATTTTTACAGGTTACCCAGGGAACTGTCGGTGGCCCAACTCCAGGCCCAGAACCAGTTGGCCGCTCAGGTGACCTCGTTGATGTCGCTGCTCTCAGAGACTGCGTGAAGGGTGGCGCAGGGGAGAGAGGACCCCCTTTCTGTTTGTTGAAGGTGGGTTCAGCAGATGATCCTGAGGTGTTCTTGAACACCTTCGAATGGGTGACCACTTCTGCCCAGTGGCCAACAGCTTACTGGGTGGCCATCCTGGCCCCATGTCTGTCCGGTCCCTCACAAGCCATCTACAATGCCCTTGATCTGGATGAAACCAAGGATTTCAAAACAGTGAAGGATGCCATCCTGAAAGGGTTGGACATCTCGGAGCACACACCTCAAAGGTGGTTTAGGAACAAAAAATATCCCTTCGGAGCTTCCCCATGGGCTATGGTGCAGTGACTGAGGACCAGTTGTGTATAATAGATAAAACCTCAGGTCCAGTAAGTGGAACAAATTACTGAGCTAATCATTGTGGAAAAATTCATCCAGGTCCTGCCAGGTGGGGGAAAGCATGGGTAGCACGTCATTGTCCTGCTAATGTCAAGGAGGCTGTTGAATTCCTGGAAAGCTATGAGGCCTTGGAGTCCTCCACCCGGATACCAAGAACACCAGGGAGAGAACCACCATGTTCGCATGTATGGAGCGAGAGGGATCCAAGCCCCAACTAAGGCTGGGTAAGGAGGGACCTCCCCCGAGACTCCCTCAACAGGAAGACAGGGGAAGAGAAGCCAGATGAGGGCTCGCTATGGGCTAAAAAGGCATGCCGTCTTGGAGTCAGTCTTCATGGCATACTTCAGGGCCTCCAACACCTGTGTTGGGGCAGCACCTGAGGGAGGCCGCTGGCCCCAAACAGGGGGGACTGTCTGCTCCATCCCCTTTGTGCTTTACATGTGGTAAACCTGGACAATTCAAGAAAGACCATCCTCTCAAGGAATGCACCTATGCTGAGGGTTGGTTAGGAAAGCAGATCCTCAATTGGAGAGTCAACAAACCCTTAGTCCCCTAGAGATATCAGGCCACCAGTACAAGGCCCTTTTGGATACTGGCTGTAGCCAAACCTTAGTGCATGCTAGCATCTGGGAGATAGGGGAACTCAGTTTGCCCTAGATAGCTTTGAAATGCATTCATGGGGACATACATAGTTATCTCTCCTGTGAGGTAGACATAATGGTGGCTGGCCAGACAGAACAACGCAGGGTAGGAATAGTGCAGGGTCTTGTTCATCTGGTAATAACTGGATGAGATTAGGGAGCACTGAAAACCCTGCTCAAGGCAGGGGAGGCAATGGCAGGGGAGGAGGCTGGCCCATGGGGGATGCAGACCCAGAGTCTGGAGGATGATCACGATGTGAAAAGGCACTGGCAGGTAAGTGGATTCAAAATAACAGAGGCTCAGTGGAATGAACCCCTGTTCCACAATGCCTATGAGCAGGCCAGAGTGGTGAACGGTGTAGTTCAGTACCCCCTTCAACACCTGGCGTGGCCCCATTTCGAGCTCATAGGGGATCAATTGTATAGGGTAGATAGGGATCCCGCTACATTAGCAGAACACCCTCAATTGCTGGCCCCTAGACAGGTTCAGGAAGAGCTCTTGAGAATAGCCCACGAGATCCCTCGTGCAAGACATTTGGGACAGGACAAGATCTATGAACGACTAAAGGAAAGTTGCTGCCTTGTAAACAAGGTTCTTTGAGATGGCTCCGCCTATTATCACACATGGGTTGCGCATGCGTGCACGTCACTAATTGGCACATACACAGCTCTTTAGAATTTTCATTTTTAACATTATGTCCTCGAGACTCCCAGTATATAAAGCACTTACCCGTTCCACTCAAGCCGTTCCTTCCAACTGTGTTTGCAGCTAGTCTGCTAGTACATAGCATGGCTTCACCAAAGAAACAATGTTTCAAGAAATGTTTCTCTTGCTAAAAGAACATAACAACCAAGGATCCCCATCCCCAATGCCTGACTTGTTTGTGACTGGATCATAAGTCAGAGGACTGTACATACTGTGACCTCATGAAACCAAAAACTATAAAGGAAAGAAGATTGAAACTGCCTGCGTTACTACAGCAGCTAGAAAACGAAGAGAAGAAAGTGGGGAAAGCAAAACGTAAATCAAATAAGCCTATGCGAACTGAGAATTCCCCAACTGTCGTCCCAACAGTAGCTGCTGAGGTGGTGAGTACGGCAATTTCCCCACCAAATACTACAACTTCCACAATAGGAGATATTGAAATCCATGACTTACCATTTGATTAACCCCAATCAAAGAGGAAAAAATTGGGGAAAAACAGTGAAATAGAAAAGAGGGCGATTATACCAGATCCATCCATAACTATTACTGATGAGGAAGCATTTGACATAAGTGCAATATCGCCACCATTATCTCCAATATAATTTTCATATTTCAGTTCTCCATTAAATTTTTTGGACACAGGAAATTTACAACAGAGCTCCCCATACAGGCCACCACCAATGCCGCAAACAAACTTGGCAGCAACTGCCCATCATGATTACGCCTCAAGGGACACCCCAAGTACAGGGATTCCATTTCAAATGTGGCAAGCGCAGGAGGATGCACGGTGCAATTATTCAAACCACATCCTGAGAAGCCGTGAAGAAATATCGGCTTCAATGTGGCTGGGAAAGCCAGCATACAGGGGAACGCCCACGTCAGCATACCCAACTTCAACGTCAGCATCAGCAGTGTCTTCCTGGGGTGCCCTGACAATACCGAGCCTGATGTCAGCAGTAGAGCAGACATCAGCAACCTCGGCACAAGCTCCAGCACAGCAGCCACAGACGAGGGAGGCGACATCACAACATCCGACGTCAGGGGGCAGTTCCTGTCAGAAGAGTCGGCTTCCAAACACGGTCCAGCACACCTGACGTCAGGGGGCGGAGCTATGTCAGGGGAACTGCCCACACACCATGTTCCAGCACTAAAACCATTGAGAGAGGTGGTCTCTCAACACTCTATCTCAGAAGACAGAGCCAATTCAGGGGAGGTGGCTACCATGTCAAAGGGAACAGTCTCGTCTCCAGAACCCGTCAGCAAAAGTTACATTCTGGCAATGCAGCGGGCGAGAGCCATAAAAATAAATAAACCGTTAAGGGCAATAAAATATAAAACACAAATAAAAAAGCTAATTCAAACACACAAGTACTGGCATAATGGGGCAGAGACATTGGTCCCTAACATGGCACCATCTTCACCCCAGCCACTGGAGACTATCACCACCTCATCTTCCCCCCAACTGAGGGAACATACTAAAGAGGATGACAATGTAGAGGAGGAATCTCTAGAAGAAGGTCAAGCCCCAGACACATGTAATGAACCAGAAACACTGTCATGAGGTGGCAGGATCATCCACTTCCTTTTCCTCAGAAACACACAGACAGTTTCAGGCATTTATTCACAGATTCACAAGGGCTTTGAATTTTAAAACAACAACATTAAATGAAAAAGAAAACGATCCTGCTTACAAGATCATTGACAGTGACAACAAATCAAAAATTTCATTCCCAATACTACCAAGGCATAATGAAGAAGCAGAGATTTTATGGAAGAAAACAGCAACAGTACCCCCCGTCAGCAATATTAACAGCTCCTACTATTTATTCCCACCTGAGCAATCCTCAATGTATTTCAGACACCCTCCCCCAAATTCCTTAGTAGTGGCAGCATCCACAGAAAGGTACCAGAAAGCATCACAAGACACCGCACCAGCTTACAGAGAATGTCGGAGAATAGATCAGTTTGGAAGAAAAATATTTGCTGCATTCACCATGATCATGCGAGCAGCAAATTACGCAGCAGGAATGGGGTTATATCATCATATCCTATGGGGAAATGCAGAAAAATTATTTCGCTTCCTACCTGAGGAAAAGAAAAGAGAAGCACAAAAACTGGTAGTTGAGGGAAACAGGAAAATTTCAATAACAAAACAATCGCCACACATCTGACGGGGCTGCAAGATCAGTGGCAAATGCAACAGTAACTAGAGGTTATGCCTGGTTGAGGAGAACAAAACTTGACTGGGCTCACAGGGCCAAAATAGAGAACCTCCCGTTCGACAAGACCGGATTATTTACTGCAGAGACAGATGAGCTTCTAGAAAACATACAGAAGTCAGGAATAACTGCGAGTAAAATGAGGTTAATAAACAAGGGACAAGGACCATACAACTATCAACCAAGGCAATTTACAAACTACAATCAGACTTACAACAAGACTAGTCGTCCCTTATGGGTCTTCATCATACTACCAGACCCCAAGGAGGTATTTTAATATGCAAAACCAGTACAACAGCCAATATGGTGGTAAACAAAGGGGCCAATACCAAACGTACAAACATTTTTAAAATCACAGTTTCTTTGGTGAAGGCATCCTATGTTTCAAAGAGCTATGTTCTAGCAGACTAGCCGCGAAAGCGCTTGGAAGGAACTGCTTGAGTGGAATGGGAGAGTGCTTTATATACTGGGATCTTGATGACAAAGTTAAAAATGAAAATTCTAAAGAGCTGTGTATGTGCGAGCTGTGTATGTGGTGAAGGGCGCGCATGTGTGATAACAGGCGGAGGCACTTGAAGAAAGCTTTTTTTACCGGCTTTGGGAAACAGTATTCAGGGATATACAATTAGTATTTACTAAGACACCACAGCAGTTGAACATATACTGCTCTGTCTATGCATTTAAACTGACATGTAGCTGGGTTTCCTTAATTATTTGGTAACTGTTTTATAGTTTAGGTGGGTCCCTACCTATCAGGAATATTCGCAGGGCAATTATGTAAACTGAGTATGAGGCAAATCAAAAGAAAGTTACCAGTATACATCACTCTGAAGAGTCTAGTTAAAAAACAAAAACGAAATAAAATAAAACAAAATAACCTGAAGTGTACAGACAAAATTAGTTGTGTTTGTGTAAGATGACAGGAATCCATTGATATTTCCAAAGCCAAACAGTTACCATTAAAGTTAGTATAAATTAATAACTTAAAGTGAGTAGAACTATACCCAGCCCTTTGGAAAATATACCCATTCCTTAGACAATACATTTCCCAACTAAATAGGAAGTGTTACCAGAATCCGCATTCTGAATCAGAAGAGAGATTTTGAAATAAATTGCATTTGACTTTTAAAAAAAATAATGTTGACTGCCAGATTCATTTTACACAAGAAGATCATATCATTTCACTTGGCTCTTGTATGAGTTTTTGTCCTATGTTTCCAGGGTCAAGACTCCTGGCTCCGTCACTGACATTCTGTATAGCTTCAAGCATTCCATGTCATCTCTCTGCCTCTCTCCCACCATCTATCCCTCTTGGTTTGATGATTTGTCCAAAGTTACACAGTAAGTGGGAAAGTGGGGATTAAGGTCCAGGAAGTGTTAAAGTCCATGTCAATGTCAACTTTCTCTCCTGTCTGAGCAAGTCAGGCCACTTGCACACAACACAAGACAGGATGGGGGAACTGCTGAAATCATGTCAGGGGGATCATGTGAAGTTCCACTTGTGTGCAGCAGCATTTAGCCCATTTCCACTGTGATTTCAGTGACAGGAGATGGCTGGAATGTCAGCCTTGTCTCCCGTCATTGAAATCACGGCAGAAATGGGCTAATCCGCCCACAAGCGGAAGTTCACGTGATCCCTCTGACATAATTTCAGCTCACGGCAGTCCCCCTCTCCCCCCACCTCGTCTGCAAGTGGCATCCGTCAGTTGCACTGTATGCTAAAATCCCATTCAACACAAACCCATTTCTAGACAACAATAATTGCCTTTTTTCTTATTTATGTTAATTGTCTTCACATTTCAAAGCTTCCTTCCTGGTTATGCCCAGACTACATCCCAGACTATGCAGCAGTTTCTAATCCCTTGTCAAGATGTGGCACAGGCTTTGAGCCGCGTTACTGACAAACAGGTTGAGGTTTTTTTTAAAACATTTTTTATTTACACCCTCATAATTTTCCAAACTCTTGATTTGGAAAGAGATATGCTTTGGTCTAGCTGTTGTAGCAAGTGACAAAGCTCTATTCTTTCTTCTAGGCCAAGCTCTAATGAGATTTTTATTTTGACAGCGTCTGAAAGTGCTTCCCAAATTGCATAGAAGAGAATTGTAATATTTTTATGGTAACGTAATCATATTTCCCATTCAGCTACACTCCCTGAGGCCTTAACTTTGCCATATTTTTTACTAACTTATGCTGTTAACAACTAGCTGTTAACAAGAAAATGTTCCTCTTAGCTTGGGAAATGGGAGTACTTTAGAACAGTGGTTCTCAAACTTTTAATACTGTGTCCCTTTCCTTTTGTCTACAGTAGATGATACCTCCTTGAAATACACACATACATATTTCATGCACCTTTTCCTCTCCCCATCTCTCTTCCCCCTTTCAACTCTGCTTGCAGCGGTTATCTAGGATATCTAAATATCTCCTATTTTCAAAAGAACTTCCCTTATTTTAAAACACCACAGATTCATAGTGGTGGTGAGAGGTTTGGTCAGTCCTGCCTGTCTCCACCTCGACCTGGAGCAATCTAGTGTCCCTTGTGACATGTTCACTGAGTACTTTGTGGACAAGATCACTTGCATCCACCGCAACTTTGGTGCAAAAACTGAGGCAACAGGAGAACTAGAGATAATGAATGCCCGATGGTGGAGCCCGCTGATGCCGGGGGTGTGCTTGGGGCTGTCAGAACCACCACTTGTGAGTTAGATCCATGCCCGTCCTTGCTGAGACATTATGGCTGTTGCTGGCAGGGGTAGTCAATGCCTCCCTTAGGGAGGGCAGGGTACCAGTGTTTGAAGGAGGCGGTGGTCTGACCCCTGCTTAAGAAGCCATCTTTGGACTTGACTCCCTGGCCAGCTATCAACCAGTCTCTAACCTTCCTTGTTTAAGGAAGGTTATTGAGCAGGCGGTGGCTCAGCAGCTCCAGGCATATCTCAATTGCATTGGGTTTCTGGATCCCTTGCAGTCCAGCTTTTATCTGAGTTATGGCACTGAGATCGCGCTTCTGGCCCTAGTCGATGACCTCTGCCTGGCTACGGACTGGGGTCAACAGACCCTGTTGATCCTATTAGATCTGTCGGCTGTGTTTGACACTGTTGAATATGAGGTGTTGGTGGGCTGTCTGTGGGACTGTGCTGGGGTGGGTGGAACCATCTTAGAATAGTTCCACTCTTTCCTGGCTGGGAGAACTGACTGGGTGGTCCTGGGGGGCTGTACATCTTCTCCCCAGGACTTCATGCATGGAGTGCCTCAGGGTTCCTGGTCCCCCCTCCTGTTCAACATGAACATGCAGTCACTGGGGGAGGTTGTGAGGGGGTTTGAAGATGTACAGTTCGGAGTCTGGGAGTGTTCCACAGCTCTGCCTGGAGGCTCAGGTGGCAGCTGTTTCGGGGAGTGTGTTTTGGCAATTACAAGCCGATGGCTTCAGCCATATATCTCAGACTCTGACCTTGCTTCCATCATCCATGCCTTTATCACCTCAAGATTATACTATTGCAACGTGCTCTATGTGGGGCTGCCCTTGATGCTGGTCCAGAGGTTGCAGCTGGTGTAGAATGCGGTGGCCCGTTTGCTTACGGGAACGGGTTGTAGGGAGCACATAACACCAGTGCTTCGAGTGCTGCATTGGCTGCCAATAGTCTACCTGATCAAATTCAACGTGCTGGTGTTGACCGATAGAGCCCTACACAGCCTGGGCCCTATGTACCTGCGGGACTGCCTCACTCTCTGTATTCTTGGTCGACCCCTGTGGTTGTCGGGGGGGGGGGGGGCTTCTTGGAGGTCCCTCTGACAAAGTGGGTGGCCACCAATCATAGGTTTTTTTTGGTGGTCACCCTCAAGCTGTGGAACTCCGTTTGGCCCAGAGCCTTGTCTCCTTCCGCCGTGGCTGTAAGACCTGGCTGTTCCATTAGGCGTTTGGCGAGGGAGAGGGGTAGGGAGGGGTTTTATTTTCCCACATGTAGGTTTTTGTTAATATTAATTGTGTATATATTTTATATAGATGTCTTTATTGATTTTATGGAATTCTATTTTATATCTGTTGTTTGCCGCCCATGGGTGATATAAAAATATAATAATAAAATAGTGTCTCTTATTTTAAAAAATTTGAGCTGGAAACTTGACTGCTATTGTAACTTCCCTAGCTCATAGCAGCTGCCAAAATGGCACCAGCTTGCTCGCTCGTGGAATGTGTGGATTTTGATTGGTGCTGCAGCACCAATCTGAATTCACATTCCAGATGTGGGGTGGCTAGTTCTCAAGCAAGAGCAGGGGCGTAGCTATAATAGGTGCAGCCATACTGGGGACTCACGTGCCTGGGGGCCCCACATGCATGTTGAGTGCATATGCCGCACACTAGAGAGGAGTGCCCCACTGGGGGGCATTTCCTCTTCTGCACCAGGGTGCATTCCCATCTAGTTACGCCCCTGGAACTAGAGGTTGGTAGCTGTGCCCATTCTCATTCACAATGCACTCCTGTCCTTAAATACATTCTGCACCAGTTTAAGAACCATTGTTTAAGGACAGAGGTTCCTTCAGTTCTAAAACTACAGGATTTACACTTTGCTTAAATTCCTTTATTATTTAACAGTATTCAAAATACCCTTCTAAATGCTTTAATTATGGGTATTTTCAGACGATACGTTGGCAGTTGGCCCCGTACCGGCACCAACGGCTTCGTTCCCCGCCGGGGTCACCCCGTAACGGCACAACAGACGTGCTGGGGGGATCCCGGCGGGGAAAGTGGGAGGGGCCGGGGCCGCGCGGCACAACGTGCGGCCCCCCGCCCCCTCCACGCACCCCGCCGCCCGCCCTCCGAGGAGACGGGCGGGCGGCGGGGCCAATGCGGCCGCCGCGTCCGGCCGCTCGTGCCACACGTTACTTTTCCTTGGCCACGGCCCGGGGTCCGTCTGACCACGCTTCCCGGGACCTTCCCCCGGCTAGCCCGGGAAGCGTGGTTCAAACGAACCCCATGTGGGTATTGACCGTGACCAACATCTGGCGCGCCGAGAACAGACGTACAGGACACGGTGACCACAGGTGGGTATTCACCGTGGTTCACCGTGTTTGCGTAACATCTGAAATCACCCTATGTTTATCACATATATCAGTGGGTGACAAAATGATAACAGGCTTAAATGACCTTTTAAAACCGTGTACACAAGATTTCATTTTCCACGGACATGCAGTTTGAGGTGTTTATGTGGCTATGGCAAGCTGCATTACATATGCTGTAATTGATGTATCAAACAGGCCACTATAAAGGAGTGCTCAGCATTTTGCCTTTCTGCTTTTTAATCTACCCGGCAACTTTTAAACTTAATTATTGCCAAATTTATTTATTTATCAGATATTTATACCCTGCCTCTTCTGCTCACAGAGTAATGTGTGGGTGGAGAAGGATCTGGGTGAACTTCCTTTATTACAATAGCTGCTAAGTAGCCCATCCAAGGTGAACAGATGTGTGGTTTGTTTAGAGAGGAGATGGTATAAACAACTTTTGGAGAGGAAGAAAAGGGACCACTATGAGTCCCAATGGTCCCTTTTGAATCAAGCAGTAGTGGCTAAGGATGGAAAGAGGTTCTGGGCAGTAATGGCTGGAGCACTGGGTAACAGAGGCCCTGATCAGGAATTCCTCCCCACTATGGAGAAGTGGGAACTCCATTTTACATCCCTGTTCTCCGGGCCAGTTCCATTTGCTCCCATTGTGGAGATCCGTCTGGAGAACAGGTTTCAGGAGTGGCCGCCAGTTATAGTGGAGGAAATTTAGAGGTACCTCCATCGATGGGCGCCTGTTGTACCTAATAATAAAAAACTCCATACCGGTAACACCCTACAGGTGCGGTCTGGCAAGGGTGGCTTACTATCTAAAGCTATAGGGGTGCGAAGGGGTGTACGACAGGGCTCTCTCTTGGCGCCAGCCCTTTTCAATTTTTATTTAAATGACCTGATTCCACATATGAGGGGGGTAGACCTTCATGCTCCCAAACTGGGGTCAAGGAAGCTGGCGCTACTCCTTTACGCAGATGACACGGCACTGCTTTCCATGACTCAAGTAGGGCTGAGAAGGGGCATGCAGCGTTTTGCCCTTTATTGTAAGCAGGAAATGCTAAATATAAATTATGAGAAGACAAAGGTATTGGTGACTGGTAGATCTAAGTTGCATCATAGGTGGCTCATAAATGGGGTGATTATAGAACAGGTGCGTATGTTTAGATACCTGGGGATCATCTTTGCTGCTTCTGGAAGTTGGACTCCCCATTTTAGGGCCGCTATGCTCCAAGCTCGGAGCAGCACAAAAGCTTTGAAAAAATTTTACTTCTCTCAGGGTGGGAGATTGATTGGCCCTGCCCTCTGCCTTTTTAAGGCAAAAGTAATAGCCCAGCTCCTCTATGCTGTGCCAGTTTGGGGTGGTGAACTGCTGGCTAACCTTGAATCCCCTCAGAACATCTTTCTGCGAACTATACTAGGATTACCAAGATGTGCCCCACAGGTCATTTTGAGAGCTCAGTTGGCCGTGAGAACCATATGGGTGCAGGCCACTCTGGCCTTTCTCAAGTTTTGGCTTAGGGTAGCGGTCTTTCAGCCTGTTCCTCAATCCCTTCTTGCCTTGGTTGCTAAGGATAGGGTTTTTGCCCAGTGGGTTCAGTTGCCAGAGCAGATATATGCCAAATTGGGACTGGCAAAAGATGATTTGAGGTCATTGGGAAGTGGGCAGGTGGTCTCTAAAATTAAACAGAGACTTTATGACCAAGAGTCTCAATCAGAATTAGCGGCTTTGTCTGCACAGAGAATAGCTCCCGATTACCACTTGTTCCACCCAAGGGGGAGTCTCCCTGACCCATTGAAGGGTCCTCACGCTTCTGAGATGTAATCTCTTCCCTTCCGCTTTAGTGGAGGGGAGATATTGTAAAATCCCAAGGGACCAGAGGCTTTGTAGGAGATGTGCCTGGGCGGTCCCTGACTCAATGACACATATTTTGTTACACTGTCCGTGCCATAATATTCTGAGAAAAGATCTCCTGGAAAAAAGCGGGGTATTGGGGGTTGGGTTTCTGTCCGAGGAGGTAAGGATGCAGTTACTCCTGAATGGGACTGATCCTTGCCGCTCTAGAGCAGTAGCAAACTTTGGGGCCAGAGTAATGGCCGAGGCAGCCCCAATAGTTCCATTTTGATGTGTGTTAAAGTAGCATTTTACAGGACATCCATTTGCATTTATACTGTCAGCTTATGTTTTAGTATCAATTTTTCCACCTTAAAAAAAAAGTGGAATTTTCCATTCCCCTGCATTAAGCAAACAGAACAGCCACTACTTCCATAAATCATAGCTGAATAAAGCATCAACTTTGTGGCAAAGAGGATTGTGAAAGATCTCATCCTGATGCAAAAGGGACAGCTGAACAGTCTATGAGAACAGGATTGGAGCATCCATACTTTATAAAGCTACAAGTTCAATATTTAGCAGGTTAGCCATAGAAGTTTATTCATTACTGAGAACATCTTAAAAAGCCAGAGTCTTGTCTCCTGAAGTTAGTGGTAATACTACTATCTTCTGTTGCTTCTGCAGGGATATGTCTGCCTCTGTACAGCTCTGAACAGGTACTGAGTAGTAGTACAGGGACCTTTTGAAGCCATAGGCATTTCAATATTCAGTGGGTGTAATGTGAGTTGATTGCTGCAATCCACCCTAGAAATGGTTGCATCTTATCAGTGATCTACGCAGCTTTGGAATGAAAGGAACCATAGAATCATAAGCTATTATTTGCTTACAATTCCATAGAATGTGAGCCAAAGCGGCTGAACAGTCCAAAATCCCCTTTTCCAAAGATCAACAAAGAATGGAAATAATATATTTAAGATTTCCACAGTTGCTGCTAGTAAACTAACAAATGATTTCTGTTCCAGAGTGTATAGGGTCTCAGAACTATGAACAATTCAAGACAAATGTCAGCCGTCTTCTAAGAAAACCGCAATAACTACATGCCTGCTCAAAAATATGTGCATACAAGATACCTTACTAATAAATATGGCAAAGTAAAATTATAAATATAGTTGATGCATTTTTCTTAAGCTATGTGAGGTAAATTAATTTGTATCCACCTCTCTCAAAGAGAAAGTGCAAAAATATGTTAAGAGCCATTAAGTTTTTCAGTTAAAGCGGTCTGTTACAACTTCTTTCAACAAAATGCATAGTGCTACCTTATTTATTTATTTATTATTTATTTATAAAATTTTTACCCCGCCCCTCCTGCCACGCAGCTCGGGGTGGCGTCCAACAAATTTTTATAAAACACAATAAAAACAATTTAAAACAACCATAAATATTACAAAAATAATTAATACAGGGCAGATTAAAACCCAAATTAGGTGGGGGAATTAAAACCCCACCCTACTCGCCCTCACTCCCAAAGGCCTGGGCGAACAGTCAGGTCTTACAGTTTCGCCGGAATATTAGTAGGCTAGGGGCCAGGCGAGCTTCCTCCGGAAGGGAGTTCCACAGCCGCGGTCCCACTACCGAGAATGCCCTCTCCATCGTGGCCCCCCGCTTAACACGGGGGACCTCCAGGAAGGCACCCCCGGTAGACCGCAGGAGCCGCTCTGGGGCGCGGAGGGCGAGGCGGTCCCTAAGGTATGAGGGGGCGAGACCGTGTAGGGCTTTATAAACCAGCACCAGCACCTTGAACTTGGCTCAGCACGCTATCGGCAGCCAGTGCAGAGCTCGGAGCACCGGTGTAATATGCTCCCGGCGGACCGTCCCCGTAAGAAGACGAGCCGCCGCATTCTGCACCAGCTGCAGCCTCCGAACCAAGAACAAGGGAAGCCCCACGTAGAGCGCGTTGCAGTAGTCGAGCCTCGAGGTGACGAAGGCATGGATGAGGGAGGCCAGATCCGGGCCGGAGACAAACGGACGCAGCCTGCGAACTAGATACAGCTGGCGAAAGGCAGCCTTAGCGACTGCCTCCACCTGCCCCTCCAGACGCAGATCCGCGTCCAACATCACCCCCAGACTCCGAACCTGCAGAGCTACAGGAGGGCGAACCCCCCCAACCAGGGGGGCCACCACCCCCTTCGCTCTCCCCACCAACATCACCTCCGTCTTGTCGGGGTTAAGCTTCAGTCTGCTCAGCCGCATCCACTCCGCCACGGCCTCCGAACATTGGGAAAGCAACGAGATAGCAGGGTCTGGGTCAGTAGAAAAAGAGAGGTACAGCTGAGTATCATCAGCATACTGGTGACATCGCACCCCAAACCTTCTCACGACCTCCCCCAAGGGCTGCATATAGATGTTAAACAACAGTGGAGACAAGATCGAACCCTGCGGTACACCACATGGTAAAGCGCGGGGGCACGATGTTTCCTCCCCCAACACTACCCGTTGGCTCCTCCCTGAGAGGAATGAGCGGAACCATTCAAGAACGGTCCCGCCCAGACCCCCGAGGTCACGCAGTCGCCTCAGCAGCAGCCCATGGTCCACGGCATCAAAAGCGGCCGAGAGATCTAGCAGGATGAGAAATGTTGAACATCCTGCGTCCATCTCCCGGCGGAGGTCGTCTACCAAGGCCACCAACGCCGTCTCGGTGCCATAGCCGGGGCGGAACCCAGATTGAAAAGGGTCTAGGAAGCCGATACCATCCAGATGCACCTGGAGCTGGAGCGCCACTGCCCGCTCAATAACCTTCCCTAAAAAGGGAAGGTTAGAGACAGGGCGGTAGCTGGCAAGCGCATCCACGTCCAAAGATGGTTTTTTCAACAGGGGGCGCACCACAGCCTCTTTAAGGCAGGGCGGCAACCTCCCCTGTCGAAAGGACGCGTTCACTACCCCCGCCAGCACCGTCCCCAACGTCTCCCCGGAAGCTTTTACCAACCAGGATGGGCATGGATCAAGTTCACAACACGTGGCCCTCACAGACCCCAGGACCTCCACCGCATCGGCCGGCGTCACTTCCTGAAACTCTCCCCACGAAGCTGGACCGGACGGGACCTCCGCCCCCCCACGCTCTTCACCTACTGCCATCAATCCAGCGTCAAAGTCGGTCTGAATCCGAGCAATCTTGTCTGCGAAGTAGTTGACAAACTCCTCACAGCGGGCCTGGGACATGTCCCCATCAAGGCGGAGGGAAGCCGGACTAACCAGCCCCCGCACCACCCGAAACAGCTCCGCCGGGCGTGACTTCGCAGACGCTATGAGGACGGCAAGGAACTCCTTCCTTGCCGTCCTCACAGCCTCAACATAAGACCGCAAATGGGCCCGATGGAGAAGACGGTCGGAGTCAGATCGAGTCCGACGCCAGCGTCGCTCTAGCCTCCTGCCTACACGCTTCATACACTGGTCCCTCAGTAAACCAAGGGGCCCTGCGGTGATGAGACCAAGGCAGAAGGCATCTCGGAGCCACTCTGTCGATGGCCTCCTTCAGCAAGTTGTTCCAATGCTGAACTAGCTCATCCACCTGCCCAAACCTTATATAAAAAATTCAAGCTTCTTTACAGTCTGTAATGCAATTTTTGTTCCATTCTCTCCCTGTTTTAAAGGAAAGTGCTGATGCAACTGAAACTATAGCTTGTGCTACTGCAAAACCAGAATTGCACAAGAAGTTTGCTCAGTGATTCTGACTGCTAGAAAGTGACCTATTAGTCTCTGATTAAAATGTATTAAAAATGAATAGCAATAAAAATGTACTAATAAAAGTGACTTAGCCTTCCTCAAGAAAGAACGTGGATTTTTAAAAAATCAAAATGAGAAACAAGCACATTAATCTTTGTTTAGATAGGACAAGAGGCCTCATTATCGTAGGTGGCCCCAGTAGTTGGTTAAAAATATAATAAACCTGTCTGAAAAGAAAAACAAACAGCAAGCCCTTGAGATATAACAGTAATAACCACAAAACCCTGGAGTACAGGCTTCTCACATTCCCCAAACATCACTCCTCTAGCAGTATTCCCTTCCTCAGAACACGCTTTAAAAAGATAAACTTTGCAATGTGCCCTGGAGGTCAACAGATTGAATGGGAGCCTCCAGTGCAATCATATCATGTCTTGCATGTTGCTCCTGTGAGTGTGTGTAGAATGAAGGCCCACTGAAAGAGAAACCAAAAAGCAAAGGAGACACAGTGGTATCCAAAATTGAAGTGTTACCTCTTTTTCAAGAGTCCTGTATCCACACAGCGTGTTAATGACTTCGCCTGGGACCTATTAACAGAGAAGAATTGTTTGAAATTTACACCAGAGTTTGGGGGGGGAGGGAAGGAAGAAGAATCACAAGAAATGTATAAAAGCTGATACAGCTCTCCCGTCTGCTTGTCTTAGGTCTTTTCAACACAACACAAGGCAGATCGTTAACAAGTCTCTTTGTTTGATATCAGCAATTTTTTTCAGAAAAATTAAATAAAGCTAGATAGTGTACATCACATACTGAATCCCTGAAGCATTTTGCATGTGAGAGTCAGAAATAGCATGAAATGTGTTTTATCAGAACAACAGGAACAAATTCTTTTCCATGTTGATTTGGCTCTCTCAATTTTCCGTATGGCCAATGCAGAACTGTTCCATCGTTTCATGCGTATCAATTCTAAACTGTTCAAAAACTCCCCTTCCTTCTCATGTTTGTTTCTCTTGATTTTCTCTCTACACCTAATTTTAGCCCATTACTTCTGTTCACACACCCACTTCCATATTTTATTTTATTTTAGTTTTCACCATTCAACTACTTAGGCCTGGCTACAGTCAGCATTTAGTCAGCCTAAAAATGAGCTAGCAGTGTTTCCATGCAATACCATCACCCCTTCAGCTGGCATCAAGTCTCTGGGTAAGAAAGAGATTACTTCACGGTGTGTTGATGGTTTATAAAGCAGACTGGAAAAGACCTCTGTTCTTATTTTAGATCCCCAGTGTCAATTTTTATTCATATTAAAATTAGAAGAATGCACTGAAAAAGTTTAAAATTACATTCGTTTGTATTGACCTGTTGTGTTTTTTTTTTATTATGATATTTTGCCTGGTTAAGCTTTGTATTTATGTTTGTACTTACGTTTGTATTGTTATGGCTTATGGCTAACAATAAACACTTACCTACCTACCATATGTAGACAATTTTACATAAAAGAAAACCAGCCACACATGCATGTTTACTTGTACTACAATAGCACCTAATGATCGCATCGAAGGGAGCTCATAGAGCAGGTTATTGGCAGAACTGAACCCAATTTTCTGAAACTTATTTGACTGCCTTTTGCACAGGACCACAATGCTTCTCTACCTCTATACTGTAGCCCACCCTCAGTAATAGAGGGTCGAATCAAAATCAAACAAAATGGTAGCCCCCTGGAGTCTGTGTTTGGTCCATGCAGCCCCCAATCACGTCTACTGATTCAGTCTAATAAATAGGAAAGCCCCATGCCCATATTTCATGTGCTTGCAGCAGCTTCCACCAGGGGCACTACAGAGCTCCCCCCCCTTCTCGCAGCTGCCTCTCAACTGAGACACGCTAGAAATCTCCCTCCGTTGCAGTCTCTGTTCCTGTCTCTCGGCTGAGAAGCGGTTGCAGGGGAGGGAGATTACTACTGCTCCTGCCTCTCAGCTGGTTGGGCGCACTAGGTGGGACTCTATGTGCTGGCGGATCTGGATGCCAGCGAGGCTGCGGGCGACCCTCATAGCTGAGAGACAGACACATGGGCTCTGACTGACCTGCACAGTGGGCCTGTGATGTCTCTGGACTCCGCCGTGAGTGGCAGCTCTGTGGTGACCACATGGAGTCCACATGGCGGAGGCCTAATAGACAGGCACATGGGAGCGTGCCTGGTGAAGGCTAATGCGCTCTATAGTCTCCAGGGTAAGATTCTACCATGAGGGCCAGCAACTGCACCAGGGAGACTCGGAAAAAAGAAACACAAATGATACATTGGTGCGTGGGGAGAATTTGTAACAGCAAACTCAGAAAGAATCCAGCTTGTTAAATTTTATAGATCTCCTTCTGAAACTCAGAGCTTCCTTCCCTGTTGAAATTACTGTAGAAACAGATAGGAATGAAACAAGTAGGATTATGAAATAAATTAATATGATTGTATAGAATTATTGTAAAAAGTTCCCCATAGCATTCTCTTCTATAGCATTTATTTATTTATACGAAATGTATATCCCTCCCCTCCTGCCCAGAGGGCAGCCTGGGGTGGCGAACGACAACTATAAAAAACAATAAAAAATAAAACAGCTAAAAATTCCACATTATGTAGGGAAAAAAACACTCCCTCTCCCTCAAACCCACCCACTCAACCCCTACCCCTTGCCAAAGGCCTGGCGGAACAGCCAGGTCTTACATAGACGTCAAAATAACAGGAGAGTGGGGGCCAACCGAGCCTCCTCCAGGAGTGAATTCCACAGCACAGGGGCAGCCACTGAAAAAACTCTAACATTGGTGGCCACCCGCCTCACCCAGGGAACCTCCAAAAAGGCTCCCATGGACGATCTCAAAGGTCGCACAGGCACATGGGGAGTGAGGCGGTCCTGTAGATAAGTAGGGCCCAGGCCGTGAAGGGCTTTAAAGGTTAAAACCAGCACCTTGAACCTGACCCGGTGCTTTATAGACAGCCAGTGCAGAACCAGGAGCACTGGTGTCATGTGCTCCCTGTGGCCCGGCCCCGTAAGGAGACGGGCCATGGCATTCTGCACCAGCTGCAGCCTCCGGACCAGCTTCTTGGGCAGCCCCATGTAGAGCACGTTGCAGTAATCCAGCCTCGAGGTGATGAAGGCATGGATGACAGTGGTGAGGTCGGAGTCTGAGAGATATGACCAAAGCCACCGGACAAGATGTACCTGCCAAAACGCACTCCCTGTCACAGCCACAACCTGAGATTCCAGGCTGAGCCATGAATCGAGGAGCACACCCAGACTCCGCACTTGAGACCATGAGAGGGCGAACCCCCCCAACAAGAGGAGATTCAACCACCCCCAAGTCCTCGCCCACCAGCATCACCTCCATCTTGTCAGAATTCAATTGCAGATGGCTCAACCTCATTCAAGTCCCCACAGCATGAATGTTATAGACTGATTAAATGTTATGGCCTTGAATCAACTCATATAAGCACATATTTAAAATCGAGTAAATACTTTGTATGATTGGGACCAATACCTCCACTATAAAACTTCATGAATTTTCTAGACATCAGGGCCAATTCCATGGCCTGTGGAGACTGCATGCAACCTGTGCTCACGCAAACCATGTGCAAGTCCATAGCGGAGACATTGTGCCATGCGGATCCCGTGCAGAGGGGTTTGGGATTGCGGGCAATGTCTAGAAATAACTCATTCTCTACGAATGTCTATGAGAGTGACTTTTCCATGAAGGATACTCCTATTGGCATAAGATCTGCAAAGGAACAGGCTGCTCACTAATAGAGAGCAGATTTTCTTGCAGTTACTTATTTGCTTGGAACTTCTCAATTTGCCTGTCTATGAAAACTGTAGTAAGTCATGGAAACCTCCAGAAAGTGTTGACTTACAGGTGCTCACCACTTTTCATAATGCATTTCACTTGCTTTAAATAGGAACTGCCTTAATGAAGGCAGCTCACTGAGGCTGGAGATGCATTTCCAAAGGTTTTGCGCTCATAGAACTGGAAATATTAAAACAAAAAATAATGTTAACAATGACACCAATATCAGGAACTAGTAAAAGTTCTTGGATAACAAAATAAACTTACTGAAGACAGAGATGAAAAGGAAAAACGTGTACTGGGTGAACTGCACTTTTCTGCAAAATACTACATAAAAGAAACTGCACTGTGGGAAAACTTCAACTATTAAGCCTCATTCTCTTCTCATCCTAATTGGTGTGGAAATTATTCTAATACTTCTTTACCACAAACAGTCATTTCATGATATGTTTTTGCACAGCGGTACTGTAAAACATGACTATTACATTTCCCATTTATACAGTGCTTTAACCTGTTTAAGTGTGTTCATTCTGTTATAGACAAAGGGGCTAACAGCTGCATTGCCTGTGAACCTGTATATGCATACTAAAGACACTGGAGTAGTTTCTTAAAAATCCTCTTTTATACCATTCTGTGAGCGTGAAGGGGTTGAAAGTGAGTGTAAATTACAAGTTTTTTAGATTCAGTTGAAGGCCCCTTTACACCAACAGAGTGTAATGAGAATTAGGCTCTTAAATTCTTGTCTGGCTTACAGTTCTGGAGCTTTAAATAATTTTCCTGACCTTCAAAAAGACTGCTTTCACATGCATACATATGTGCAAAAGAATTCAGTGTTATTAAACAGAGTGTGCCTTATAGAGAAGTAAACTGGGGGCAGGACAAAATGGAATTTTCAAGCTCAAGGGCTGTACCTAATATATGTGTCCAATGGGCTCTTTTACACCGATAAACAAATCTGTTCCACTTCCTGAAGTGCTGATGTTCCCAATGGAATGTAGACATTTTAAAGAGGAACACAGAGCTGTTGTATGACTCCCCCATAAAAAACCAACAACAAATCAAACATTTTAGCAAAATACATCTTAGCCATTGTAAGAGCTGTCCCCTTGTCATAGGCAGCTTTCCCTCATGGGAATATGGTTCACATCATGTCAAAGGTTTCTAAAAACTTGTATTTAACTACAAACTAGGGCTGAAATGAGTAATGATTTTGTTGCTCTCAAAAATGCTTGCAGTTGCGGGCATCATGACTGAGATTCTACTAGACTTCTTAAAGTGCTGATCAGACAGGTACTAATTGGTATGGTTACCTATTTTTTTGCTTGTTACTTTTTGCTATTCCAGCTGCTCCTGTCACTGCATCAAACTGACTAATGGTTCTTTTATCACTCCCACTCTCTTTCTTAATAAATGCATTTCCATTTCCTGCCCCAGTACCCAAGTGGTCATCACCTCCAGTAATGACATCATGATACCTGCTCCCACCTGCATCAGATTTATATTTCTGGTATGTCAACCCTACCTTGATCTATTTAACTTTTAAACATGTTCAGTGATAGCCTGTGGATTCCATCTCTCCCAGGCACGTCTCACTTTCTATAAATAGGTAGTTTAATTTTCTTGAAAAGGAAAACCTTGATCGGTGCTCAGATGTCATTTGAAAACCAGTGCTCCACATGCATTTATAATGACAGTATTTCTGATACTGGGCCAGTAATACAAATTCCAATGTGCAAGGCAGTCAACAACAATCTGCAAGCAGTCACCTAGTCCTTTGTATCAAGAACGCGGCGGCCTGTCTCCTTATGGGAATGAATTGCCGGGAGCATATTACAACAGTGCTCCATTAATTGCACTGGCTGTCTAGTGTCTTCTGGGCCCAATTCAAGGTGTTGGTTTTGACTTATAAAGCCTTACACACACTGGGTCCTGCCTACCTGTGGGATAGCCTCATCCCCGGGTTCTAGAGCGGTCCCTGCGATTGGTTGGAAGTGTCCTTCTCGCGGTCCCTTGAGTTTTGGGGGGGTGGGGGGTGGGAAACATTGGAGAAGGCATTCTTGGTCATGGCGCTGCGACTATGGAATTTCTTTCCAGTTGAGGCCCATTTGTATAGTGCCAGCAATGTACCTGGCATTGTACAAGCAGTAGTTATAGAAAGGCCCCTACTAGGGATGGGCGAACGCGGTTCAGAAGTTTGGTGTTCGGCCCAAACTCGGCCTGTTCGGACTGCCGAACGCGAAGCCGAACATACCGAGCAGAACCGAACACCAAACGACAAAATGGCCGAACATACCGAACCGAACACCAAACGGCAAAATGGCCGAACAGTTCGGTCAGTTCGGATCGCGTTCGATTGTGTTCGGGTGACTAAAACGTGGTCTACTGTCACTCTGTCACTGTCAGGGAGGGGGAAGTCATCTGACTCAGCTAGGAGCAGACTTCCAGGCACCAGGGGTGGAGGTGGAGAGTGGCTTGGAGTAGCAGCCAGCTTGCTGAATCACCATCTCTTTTCACCTCAGACCACTGGCTTGGTAGTCTGCGATTGGCCACAGGCTAGGCTGCACGGAGCCAATGGGGCTTGCGGTGAGGCGGGCGCAGCAAGAAACAAAACTGTCTGCCTCCCCCCTTCCCAATACCTTCTGAGCTAGTCAGTTCCTGAGCAGCAGGCGTTTCAGAAGGTTCCTTCATCCAGCATTTTTCCAGCTCCCCAATCCATTGCCATCCTCCTCCTATTTCACTCATCCAACCCATCTACCCCCATATTCTCATTTATTTACCTTAGTTTAGATAGATTTAGTTGTTATTTTTTGTTTTATCCCTCCCTGTGTGTTCAATCTTCCTTCCTCCCTCCATTGAATCCTTTCCCTATATATATTCCCC
>QEPC01009128.1:311178-323213 GCA_003113815.1 Sphenodon punctatus | reverse complement strand
GGACATTCCCCCGGCTAGCCCGGGAAGCGTGGTTCAAACTGACCCCATGTGGGTATTCACCGTGGCGAACATCTGGCGGCCGCCAAACAGACGTTCGAGACACGGTGACCACAGGTGGGTATTCACCGTGGTTCACCGTGATCTCGTAACGTCTGAAAATACCCTTGGTTGATGTTTGTAAAATGCTGCTAAACAGTTAGCACTTGGATATGTGCTTTCACCCAGAGGCCTCAGAGTGCTTTAAGTAGGAACAGCATCCTTATCCCCATTCACGAAAATGAGGCAGAGAAGGAGGACTTGCCAAAGATCCTGACAGAACTGCAAAGAGAACCTAGGAATATAACTGTCAGTTCAGTTCTGGATCTATGAATTCATACAGTGGAGAACTGAGGACAGGATGGGAGATTAAATGCAAAGCTGTAGTAGTCATACTGAAATGAGCTTACATATTTTTGAGTGCTTGCTTGGAAAAAAAAATTCCTTTAAGAGGGAGGGCCAGGGGAATGATGTTTTTCCTTCTAACAGCTTCAGATTCTCCTAGCAAGTTAAGCACAGTTCATAATCAATCTGAAATAGAAAATCAAGTATTAGAAGTTTTATTTCTTAATTAGGAATTCTCTTTTCTAAATGCTGTTGACAGTTTAATGTAAGATACTTCAGCAAGTTCACCCCAGGGCAGCCAAGACTCCATCAGCTTCCATTATATTCATTCCTCATGCAGACAGATGTCAGAACCAAGTATTGAATTGGCCTGTGGGGATCCAATATATGTCAGTTTGGTTGGGGCTGTTTCACTCATTAGAAATGATTACAGTGAAGCTTGAGGCTTCACCCCAGTAGGCCTCCAAAACTTCTCCTTTGTGTCCAAGTTCCTCCAAAACTGGAGAGCATTTACAGCCAGACTCCAAATCCAAATTAAAAATGTAGGATGAGCAGCTCAGATAATGGATCCATCTCTGCTATAGAATTCATTTCACTCAGTGGTCCTGAACTTATGTTTTTGCTAGGATCCATTCTTCCATTTTTACTTGGCCAATGCTATGGAGAATTGTCTCTCTGGGTGTTTTGAGACAAGATGCAACCCTGCATGGTCACCCATGAACCACAGAGCCCACCACGCACGTGGAGGTGGGTCAGCTGAATGCGCGCGCCCATGAGCCACGAAGCACCCAACTCATGGCCACGCACAGAGCACTGTTGAGAAATCCGGAGTGCTCTGTGCAGGACAAGCCAAATAGCTCTGTGGCAACGGGCGGCCATGGAGTCCCTGCCCACATGAATGGTAGCAACCAGCCACGCCAGCTAACAGGGCCGCCGCTCAGAGGCACTGTGGGTGGGGGAAATGGCCTTTCCAAGTCACAAGAACTGGCTGGGCAGGAACATGTCACTTGCAAAGGCCAGCCCAGTGCACTTCCCCCTCCCCCATGATCCGTGGCAGAGGGAGTATGTGGGGGCTGCCTCTGTGGCCGCAGCAGCCACCCCCGGAGCCACCTGTTTGAAACGTTCCCCACTCGCAACTCCTGAGTGGGTGCTCCGCAGCAGTACCACTCAGTGGCCACGGACTCCACTCCCATGGCCTTGCTTGTTTAAAAACACTTGCCCCCCCACCCCCCGCTCTGATTTTCTTTCTTAGGTGTACCAAAGGTGCCCAACTAGGGCCAGTTTACTTTAAGATGGCCCCAAACTAAGCCATACTTTGGGGCCTCTCATGTGGGTCACGTACAGGGTCTTGGGGGGAGGTGGTAGTTTGCTGCCACTCTGCTCCAACTGACTCCAGCTAAGTCAGTTGGAGCAGAGCTGGGAAGAAAGGGGCTCTGAGGCTGTTATGCAATGCCTCTCCAGCTGTGTCGCATCTGTCTGTGCAGAAGCTCCACAGCCTTCCGGCAGCAGCACCCAGGGGCCTACCAGTGCTAGGCAAATGCACACATTTTCCGACTGACCCTGAGCGTTGGGGCCTTCATGCTCCAGTGTAGGCAGTGTAATGGTTAATCTGGGCCCAACCTCTTTGCCTCTGAAGATCAGAGGCCAGACAAGACATGGACAGGTTTTTGTTTTTTTTTAAACCTCCCTTTCTGAAGCACTTAAAATTGTAAGTTTTCATCGACTTAATTTTACTCATTTACAAAGAAAGGGCTGTGATCCTTATAAAATTGGTTTGAGGAATCAACTCATCTTGGGAGCCACTAGCTAGACTACAGTGAGTTACAACATTAGAACATAAGGACTACCAGACTGGTAGTTTCTGGTGATTACCAGATCAATGGTACATCTAACTCAATAGCCTATTTCCAACAGTGGCCAGTACCAAATGTTTCAGGAAAGTGAACAGGACATATGTGGAGTGATCCAGTCCCTGCTGTTCACTCTGACTTTCTGGAAGTCAGAAGTCCATCCCTCAATTAACTCAGGTAATAGCTGCAGAGGGACTATTCCCTATGAATGTATTCAATCCTTTTTTGAACCTAGTTGTACCTTGCAACATCCCACAGCAATGAGTTGCACAGGTTAACTGAGTTTTCCCCTTTTTTGTCCCACATTCTTCCATACTTAAATAAGGTGAGATTCGTCAGGGGGAATCTCTAGTTGCAGTCAGGTAAATTCACTATTCAGATTCTCCAAAGATTTTGCAAAAATTCTAAGGGAATAAGCAACAACCTGATATATCTCATGGAAAAAATAAGTAGAAAGTTTTATTTAGACCATGATTTTATATATACCATCAAGCCATGACAAAGGAAAAATTAGGCTTTTTTTGTTTATTTTTTGCTTTGCTGTTTACTTTTAACATGATTCAAACAGGAATGATCAAATGGAGCCCACTGCATACAATGATTCAATTATGCTAAATATCCTCGCATAAAAGCATATAGCTAACAAATTGCTTCTTCCAATAAAAGCAAAACCTATTTTAACACCAGCGAGGAAACTTCACAAAGTATATAGGGAACGCATGCCACCACACAGAGACATACTATAAAGCCTGGCCCAAACTCAGCCGCAGGGAGAATTTTAACCAAAGAGACAAATATTCATTGGGAAGCAATTTTAAAAGGTAATGATCTAATCGCTGCTCCTGTCTGTAATTCAGCTATTTTCTGACTGATAAGGTGATACCCATTAACAGAGAAAATTGAAAATCTATACAAAAAAGGATTGTGAACAGAGTGAGCCTAGACTCTGGACCATGTCAGTTTTCTGGATCCTTCGCAGTCCTAGCTGCGATATGGCACTGAGACTTCGCTTGTGGCCTTGGTTGACAACCTGGCAAGTGGAACTGGATAAGAGTCATACAACCCTACTGTTTCTGCTCGATCTCTTGGCAGCACTTGACACAGTGAACCATGAGGTGCTGGTGACCCGCCTGCGGGACCTTGCTGGTTAGGATGGAACGGTCTTGCAATGTTTATTATTATTATTATTAGACATTTATATAGCGCCAGTCGTGTGACCTGGTGCTGTACAGAACACAGAACTAGACGCGGTCCCTGCCTGTGGCTTACAATCTAAAAGACAAAGGGGGGGAGAAAGGGAGAGGGGACAGTGGGAGAGACATGGGAGAAGACAAACAAACATTCAAGCGGATGCGAAGTCTCAGGTGCGTATGCTTGGCTTGGTTACAAAGAGGTTGGTAGCAGCAGTCAGCAGAGGAGGGCAGTCAGTAAGTATAAGGGGAAAGACTAGCAGGCATTGGGAAAGGCAGCAAGGAAAAGGTGGGTCTTGAGGAGGGATTTGAAGGAGCAGAGGGAGGAGGCAAGGCGGATGTGGGCAGGGAGGGAGTTCCAGGCATGGGGGGCATTGAGGGAGAAGGGTCGAAGGCGGTTAGGTGAGCAGGAGAAACGAGGGAGAGTGAGGGAGGGGACAACAGAAAAGTGGAGAGTGAGTGCAGGAGTGCGTAGGGAAATTAGGTCCGAGAGGTAATGGGGAGCTTGGTTGTGGAGCGATTTGAACGTGAAAACCAGGAGTTTAAACAGGATACATTCAGGAAGGGGGAGCCAGTGAAGGGAGAGGAGGAGAGGCTGCACATGGTTGAAGTGACGGGCAGAGTGAATGACCTTGGCGGCGGAGTTTTGGATTGCGATAAGGGGGGACAGGTGAGAGCGAGGGAGGCCAGCAAGAAGGAGGTTGCAGTAGTCGAGGCGAGAGATAACCATGGCATGAACAAGGATTTTGGCCAAGGAGATAGATAGAAAGGGGCGGATGCGGGCAATGTTGTGGAGAGCGAATCGGCATGATTTGGCCACAGAGTCAATGTAAGGTTTAAAAGAGAGGTGCGTGTCGAAGATGAAGCCCAAGTTGTGGGCTTGGAGAACAGGACGGATGGTGACCCCATCAATGCAGATGGTCAGGTTAGAGAGAGAGGAAGGGGAGGGAGGAAAAATGAGGAGTTCGGTCTTGGCCATGTTTAGCTTGAGTTGACGTCGGGATATCCAGGCGGAGATATCAGAGAGGCAGTCGACGAGGCGTGAGCGGATAGATGGAGGAGAGAGAGGGGGTAGAGAGATAGACTTGGGTGTCATCAGCGTAGAGATGGTATTGGAATCCGTGGGAGGCAATAATTTTGCCAAGGGACAATTTTTCCAGTCCTTCCTAGCAGGTAGATCTCAGTGCGTGGTTCTGGGAGATTGTACATCTTCTCTTGGGGGTCTCCTGTTCCGCAGGGTTCCATTCTGTACCCCCTCTTGTTGAATGGGTACATGCAACCATTGGGAGAGGTTGTGCGTAGGTGGGGAGTTCGTTGCTACCAGTATGCTGACGACACGCAACCGTACCTGACTTTTTCATCCAACCCAGGTCCTGCAGTCTCTGTGCTGAAATTGAATCCCGACAAGACAGAGATAATGCTCATTAGCGGGTCTGGGGTTCTGGATGCGGGGGCATTACCTGTTTTTGATGGGGTTCGCCCTGTGCTGGCATCTCAGGTTAGAAGCCTAGGAGTGCTCCTGGATCCACAGCTGTGTCTGGACCTCCAGGCATCGGCTGTGGCCAGGAGTGCATTCCGCCAGTTACATCTGGTGAGGCAGCTATGCCCCTATATCTCGGACTCTGACCTGGTCACTGTCATCCACGCATTTGTCACCTCAAGGCTAGACTACTGTAATGTGCTCTACATTGGGCTTCCCATGGTGATGGTTCAGAAGATGAAGCTAGTGCAGAATGCTGCAGACTACTGGGACAGGCCACCGGGAACACATTATGTCGGTGCTTCAGGCACTGCACTGGCTACCGATAGTCTTTTGGGCCTGATTCAGGGTGCTGGTGTTGACCTATAAAGCACTAAACAGCCTGGGCCCTACCTAACTGAGGGACCGCCTCTCTTCATGGGCCCCTGGGAGGCTCCTGTAGTCATCCGGGGGCGCCCTTCTGGAGATTTCTCACTATAGACAGGTGGGGACCGACAGGTGGGTGCTCTCGGCGGCCACTCTAATGCTGTGGAACTCTCTTCCAGTAGAGGTCCGCCTCAGCCCGAGCCTTCGTGTGTAATGCCATTAGCGTAAGACCTGACTCTTCCACCAGGCATTGGGGTAAGGTGGGGTGAGGGGGTTGTTGGGTTTTTGTATTTTTACACTTTTATATTGTATTTTTATGCTATTGTTGCGAGCTGCCTTGAGCTGCCTAAGGCAGGAGGGGCAGGGTAGAAATTCATGAAACAAAACAAACAAACAAATAAGAGCTGTATACCTTTGGCAGCCGGCTCTTGAATGAGCTAGGCTGGGGACTCAGTGGCCACCAGCTGTTTCAGTGCCATGCTGATAGCTGAAACTCCCTTCCCCTCCTCATCTTTTCCCCCCACATGATGCCTGGCAAAGCCCTGGCCCTGCCATCTTTGTCATGGCCACAACTTGGTCCTTCATGCCCATTGCCCTGCCCCATCATGCATGCAGAAGCCACATCCACAACACATGCTCCCAGCTCTACTATTCTCCGTGTCCTCTACTTTTCTCGCTATCAAATGCCTATAATGGGTGAAAACAGACATGACACTAACGCCACTTTAACACAGCTTCATGACCCTAATGCCACTTTAACACAGCTTCATCATTTCTTATGCATGTTGTAGGGCTGCATAGGGCACCAATACAGCCCTGCAACATGCATAAGAAATGTTAAAACCATGTTAAAGTGGAGTTAGTGTCATGTCTGTTTTCACCCAATGGATGCAGCAGAGCAGCATTTCACTTCTAGTGCTCTCTCTCTCTCTCTCTCTCTCCCATTTTTGGTTTTTTGGGGCTCCTTCAGGTAATTTTTCTTAATATGGGCATTTACATATTTCTAGGTTTATTTTCTTGTTAAAAGTATATTTGCAAAGAATTGGGGGGGGGGGGGAATTTCAAACTTTTATATTGTCATGATCTGCTATGAATTCATGGTCTGGGTCTTTTTTTGCAGGTCTGTGAGGAGCTGTGGATGTGTGTGTTTGGCAGGGGTTACAAGAAGTGTTGGCAACATGGCCTTGCCTGTTGTCTTGCCCAAATCCTTTTTATCCCCCTCCTCAAAAAAGCTTCTGATATGAGTACATCTGATTTCGATAAACCCATTGGAGAGGATATAATGATTTGTATAGTTTTAGTCCTCTAACCTTATTATGTTAGAACTTTCTTATGCTAGTTTGGGGATTTAAAGACTGTTTTATTATTATATAGGTTTCAGGTTTTTCTGTATATTTTTAAATTTGAGTTTGGAGTTGAGGTATTTTTGAGGCCTCCTATCAATAAATTCAAGAAACCAAAAGCAGAAACATGGCAGCAGAAAAAGTGCATGAAGATGAAGCATATTGAATAGAATGCCCAGAACAATTTTATTTTATTTATTTTTTTAATTCCATTTATATGCCGGCCCCTATGCCTACGGCATCTCAGGGCGGCTTCCAACATAAAATAAACAATATAAAAATCCACACATATTTAAAACAATTTTAAAATACCCCCATACAAAAATTTAGCCCACCCTCCCCCGCCTCTGAAGGCCTGGGAGAACAGCCATGTCTTGCAGACCCGATGGAAGGCCAGCAGACTTGGGGCCAGTTGTGCTTCTTCTGGGAGGGAGTTCCACAGCCGGGGCCCAGCCACCGAGAACGCCCTCTCCATTGTAGTCCCCGCGCTTTATGCGGGGGACCTCCAAGAAGGCCAAGGTAGACCGGAGAGTCCATCCTGAGTCACAGAGGGTGAGGTGGTCCCTGAGGTATCCAGGTCCAAGACCGTACGGGCCTTATAGATCAATATCAGAATGGAGTCCTTTATACAAAAGGTCAGAGTACAATTCTTCCCGCTGCTGACCTACTAGTCTAACTCAATCCTGTCCTACAAGATCCATCTCTTGATGTATAAGACAGCCACCTCTCGAGTGCACTCAAACCTTAATCATTCTGCTGGAACGTCTAATAAGGAAACTAACAATTATGACTAGTTTTATGTTATGAGGGACACATCCACTTGCTATGGGACCAACAACCAGACCATTTCACACAAGAGTACATGGAAACATTACCAGATATATTAGAAACCATTGATCAGCAACCATTGCTTAAAGTGAAAGCAAGTACTTCATTACTAATCCTGAAACATTCACTACTTCAGATGCATTCTTTCCAGAGATTTCCACCAAAGGATCAGCGCTTCTAAAGATTCCTTTTCTATACCTTTTATGTGAGGTAACATAAGAGACTTGCTTTGCCTCATGTACCAGCTAAATTAAATTAGGATCAAATTCAGAAATATATACACTAGGATGGATAATGGAAAATGTTTGTCATGAATGCTACTTACAATTTAAATAAATTCCCTCTGGAATTCATACCTCCCTTGTCTGTTTACCTTCCACTAACGTTCATGACACCTGATTTTATGTGTGCACATGTTTACGTAAAGTGTATATCACTGTTGTGCATGAATACACTTGGAAGATAAACAGACATATGGAAGAATTTCTCACTCTTTGCCCATACAACCAGGAAGCAGAAATAGCAGCAAGCAACTTATGCATCTGAAAATGTTGCTGCTTCCTGAACAACAATTGAAGACAATCCTAGATAAATATCAGCAAACACATCAATCAAATAGCAAATATATTTGAATAAATACAGTTTCAGGAGATCATGGAAAAGGGGTGTAAAGTTACTGGCTATGTTACTGTTAACAAGTTTGTTCGCTCTGCTAAAAAAGAATAAAATGTACTTACAATGCTGTCACCTCTCTAGAATTAGAGATATGTCTTACATGTGACTGCCTATGATGTCCTATAGCTGTACCTTCCAAAATGCCTTACCAGGAAAGGCATATCAGGAAACATTTTGAGCAGAACTAATACAACTATAACTGTCGTCCTACTTTCTCCCTAGAGCTCAAGAGATTTGCCATAAGAGTCTGCTTTCTAGTACAAGCTCTCTCTTTTTATCCTTTCTGATCAACACTTGCTGTATGAGCAGTGACACTGGAAAAGGGAAGTCTCGAATACCTACATCAACAGCTGTCTCTTGGTATCCACTGCGGAACAGGCTCTGAAGAAGCCGGGGAGAAAAAGCACCTTTGTGGTGAGTCCTATATTGCTCAAAGAAAACAGAAGCCAGTCTGGAGGAAATCTCTCAAGTATTTATTAAAGCCATTAAAAAGTGGACATGAGTGTAGATTGTGGCTGTTTTTAAACGGGCATGGCTGGGTGTGTGTGTCCATGTGTGCTGCGTGGAACGCCCACACACGTCTGGTGAGTGGGGGAGGATTTAAACGGGCCGGGATGGGTATGCACGGAGTGTGTGCCCCTACCCATGCACCACCCATTCCTCCCCCTGCACGGAGCACCCTGGATTTCCCCTTGACGCTCTGTGCGTGAGCATGAGTGGGCAGTGCGTGGGTCATGGGAGTAAGTACACACCCACACCGCCTTCAAATGGGCATTCATTTGGGTGGGGGATGGGTGAACCTGCATGGGCATATCCCATTTAAAAATGACCTGGTGTTAGGAGTCAGAGTCACAGAATAAGGAGAGATGGCAAGTGACAATGCAGGCTATCCCATACTGACCCGATAATATGCATGAGTCCAGATCTGGAGACAGTATGACATGACTAGGAGCAAGAGCCGTTCAACATCTATCTCCTTTCAAAAACTCCTCAGGGAATCTCTTTATTTAGATGAAAAGTTGGATCATTCATACATCTCTTAGAGCTTACATCCCTCAAAGCACTTTACAGGAGGTGGGTAAATCACATTCGTTCCATTCGATAGAGGAGGATGTCTGCTTTTTATTTTATTTCTGCCTCTGAGGTATTGGGTGACCACAGCCAGGAATAGGACTCCGGACAGGGTTTATCTCAGATGCTTGACGGGTGGGTTCCACTCATGCATTATGATCTATCACCATCATTTTAGGGGGTCAGAAAGGAACTTTCCCCCAAATCAGACTGGCTGGCAGCAACTCTGGGGCTCTTTCCCTCCCCTGCATTATGGGTGTGTGCCTGATTTGTCCACGTCATCTGGCTATATCTCAGTATAAAGAACTCCCTGCCACTGCAATGGTCTCTGGCATTGGTACACCTTTGCCCCGCCTGCTCTGCCTGTGCCACAGTATAGTTTAGTTCTTGAGGGCTTCCCCGCAACCCCATCCCCATAATAGGATTGGCATTTGTTTTGCAGTGGTGATGGGGACTTTGATGGCCTGAGATCAGCAGGGGGTCAGATCAGATGAGCTGGTGGTTCCTCCTGACCTTGGATTCTGTGACTTTACGACTAAGTCAAAATACAGAAAGGAGAAATGAACAGCCTAAAGTTGCATAGCCAGTCAGTAACAGAGCTGGCAACAGAATTTCTCACGTGCATTAATACGCACTCGTCGGTGCCACGAGGAATTCCAGAACTCAAAAGACCTACAGCTTCTGTCTTGTGAGAATAGCAGAAATGTGGATCTTTACCTGCAAACATGTGCATCTGGCAGACTAGGAAAAAGGTACTCTGCCAGACATGCATGTTTGCAAGCAAAGTCGCATTTCCGCCATTCTCACAAGACAGAAGTTGTGGGTCTTTTGAGTCCTGGACTTCCTCATGGCACCGACGAGTGTTTATTAACGCACATGATGAGAAAGTGGTCATCGCCTGAGTTCTATTCCAGCAGGGGAGGTTATATTGGTGTCAGGGAGAAGGGCTGGAAGATACATTTGTAACTAGCAATGACAATGTCCTGTTGCAAGCAATAGTGTATGCTGCGCGTGCGCATTTTAATGTCAGGGTCTATTGTACTCTTTCCTTGATTTCTTATGTATGTCAGTTTCCGACAATTTATGCACAGTGCTCAGTACAAAAAGAAGCTGGCAGGAACTGAGCTCCAGCACTGCCCCTAGCAGGAGCTCAGTTACAGCATCTGAGAATGAAAAAAACAGATTCAGAAAAGTCCTTGAATGCTTTCACACTGAATACCCACACACACATCAAAAGTGTGTGTCCCAGGAATCTATCCTTTCCCATATTGTACATAGCCACTCAACCCCACCTCCCTTGATGGCCTGAAAGCCCCAAGCAACTACTCCAATTGTTCAGATAGAACAGAGGTGTCAGAGAAGTATTTTAAAACTGTCTTTGATGTGACAAAAGGTTAATCACACCGGAATACTTTTGCTTTTGAATTTGGTCTGAAATTCATTTCCCCTCCCATCTGTTCTGTTTTACCCACTGTAGGGGAATTATTACCAGCATCAGTCAGACACGCAGGTTTGAATTAATAGGATTCCTCTCCCTCTCTAATTACTATAATCTCTTATGAACTTTGTGTGTGTTATTGTTTGTTAGTTTTGGCCTATGGCGACAGCTTGGCTCAATAAAATCTATCTATCTATCTATCTATCTCTTATGAACTTCTGTTTAAACCATTTTAACAGTGGGCCCTGTAGCTCCTTGCCCCTCCACCCCGAAAGCATCTGTTTCTATTGTAGCCACATGTACACCTGCACCTGGTGTTTCCCAGGTGAAATGCCAACATTCCATTAGGACCATCACACTTAAAACACTGTTTTGAGACCATAGAGCATATTGGAAATATATGTTCTTATATTTCTCACACAAACAGAGGAGGGTAAAGGAAACCTAAGGAAGCAAACAATAAGGAAGTGGCTGTCCTAGTCCTCTATCCCAGTCATCATTTTGACCCATTCTTCTGCCTCAGCTGCATATTAATATTTGCTCATGTCAGTGTGCTGGAACAAGTGACTCAGTCTCCATGCCCTGTCCATAGATAAAAAGGTACATTGCTTTTTGCTTATTAAATGACAAGAACTTTTGTCCTAAGCATTTTAATGCTACTTAAACCAATATTGTTCCATGTGAATGATTCACTTTATCAAAAAGATCCAGAGAGCAATTTCTTAAACCAAATGCACATAACTGCTCATATTCCCCCATCCTCAAGATGAATCCAGCTTACTTCTGAACAACTTCCCAGATGAATGATTTAAATTAAAAAATTCTAGACACAAAAACAAATGCTGAACACACTGACAATCTTTCAATCATTGTTTTTGTTATTCAAAAAGTTATCCACCAATGAGCACTTTGATGCTTGAGTGCTTTTTAAATCAATTTGATTCTGTCTCTGATTCAGTCTCAGAGCATTAGGTCAGAGCGATCTCTACTTGTAGAGAGGAAGAATAACTAGGAACAATCTTGAGATGCCTCTAGTTACATCCATGAGTTTCTTGTAATGCGCTATTCCCCCAATGAGTTGCTTGCACAACATATTCTAAACCAGGCAGTCAGCAACATACAGTGGTCACGTGAAAATTAAAAGCAGCTTCTCTCTGAGAGCTCTAAAAACACACCATAACATTGTTGCATGCTTTGTTCTTCAGTCTCCTTCAGGTGGTTAGTTTCCATGGGAGTGCTTACTAGTGGTGGGACCCCGGGCCCATTACCGGCTACCGGATTTACCGGTTACCGGTTCCACGAAAACCGGATTCCCGGATTAAATCCGGTATGTCGGTACCGGATTTATTCCATTGGTTTCAATGGGGCGCTGTGTCCCCATTGAAACCAATGGAATAAATTCCTCCCCCTCCC
>QEPC01009128.1:263239-309141 GCA_003113815.1 Sphenodon punctatus | reverse complement strand
TTGCCTTTATTTTCCCTGGTAGATCTTCTGATTTCAACATCTGCAGGTGATTGGGTTTGTTCCTGCATCTCAGTTGAGCTTGTGCTGATTTCAACTGTTTGTTCCTTGGTTGCACTCAAGCGATACTGGTGTCCATCTGCATAGGCTCTGGCTAGGACCCTTGTCCCCTTCTGGATTGTGCATTCATTACCCTGGAACTTGACGGTGAGCCCTTTCTCTGTTAGACGTTTAACGGATAGGAGTCCTCCCTCTAAGCCAGGTACATGCAGCACCTCCACTGCTAGTGTGCCTCCGTGTGGCTTGTTGCAACTTAGAATTCCTTTGCCAATATCTTCTGCAGTGATGCTGCTTCCATCAGCGAGGTATATCTTTTCTTTGTTGTTTGGGTCCAGTACCGTGAAAAAGCTCTTGTTGCTGGTCATGTGACTCGTGGCTCCAGAGTCGACACACCAGTTGTGTGATGAGTTGGTCTGTGTTGCTCTAAAACATCCACTCCACTGTTTTGCGGTTGTGCCACTGGTTGTGACCTTGGCCCTTTGCTTAGACACTTGTGGAGATCGCTTTTGTTGTTCTGTCTTCCATATGGAGCAGTCTTTCTTTAGGTGTCCTTCTTTCTTGCACTGAAAACATGTCCTTGTTTCCTTCTTGTGCAATCTGTTGTCTGTAATTCTCAGAGCAGTTTCCTTATCCTGTTCCTGATTGTCCTGCATGATTTCTTTCCTGCGCTAGAATTCATCCATGAGTTTCCCTTTTACAAATTCCAGTGTTAGATCTGCCTCAGGTCGTCTCTAAGGTGTTTATGAGGGCGCTGTATGATTCAGGCAGGCTGCAGAGAAGTAAGTCCACCACGTGGTTGTCTTTTATCTCTTCACAAATCCCTCACAGTTGTGCTACCACTTTCAGCATTGAATTTATGTGATCCTGCATCTCCTTCCCTTTACCAAGTCTCATTTGGTACAGTTTTCTTAGGAAAAACCACTTACCGTTCAAGATGATCCTTTCATGCAGCTTCTGCAGTGCATTCCACATGCCCTTTGCCGTGGCCTCACCCCTTATGTGGATTAATTGGTCATCTTCTATTAGCAGGCTTATGGTTGCCTTTGCCTGTCTGTTCTTTCTGTCCCATACCTCAAGGTTTGCTGCAGGTCTGTCTGTAGTGATCACCTCCCACTGGTCATCTTTGGATAGGAGCATTTCTATTTTGAATTTCCACAACTGGTAGTTTGTGTTATTCAGCTTGCAGACTGAAAGCTTTAATTCAGAGCTGCTGGCCATGCTTGCTTCCCTCCCCTCAGATTGGGATTCTGGTTCTTCTACTCACTTACTGTTAGTGGGCCTCCTCTGGGAGTTTCCTTGGAGCCTCTTTTCCTTTCAGCTCACGTCCAGTCTTTAGAGTTGTTCTGAAGAGGTCTGGGCCCATAACCTGTTGCAGAGTAATAACTGATTCACAATCAGTAAGGACAAATGCAGCTGAAGGTTTAAAACAGAACTTTACTTAAGCTTGTCTCAGTCTCCATTTGTCTTCTTACTAGTTAGATGCAACTAAGGATCTGTGCCTGAGAAAGCTTAAGTAAAGTT
The DNA here is from genome assembly GCA_003113815.1 of Sphenodon punctatus. Lineage (NCBI taxonomy): Eukaryota > Metazoa > Chordata > Lepidosauria > Sphenodontia > Sphenodontidae > Sphenodon > Sphenodon punctatus. The sequence goes on along the minus strand of QEPC01009128.1, from coordinate 307,563 downwards.
CTGTTTTAAACCTTCAGCTGCATTTATCCTTACTGATTGCAAATCAGTTATTACTCTGCAACAAATATCACAAACAACTTCCTCTAAATGACCCTTATAAAATTATGACTCCAGGACAAACCATGGTTGAAATCTGAAAACATGTCCACCACTGTACTTCTCCACCAATGCATTTTGAATGTTGCCTTTAGGGCCCACATCATTTAATTTCCATGTGCCTCCATTTATGTCAGTGCTCAACCAGCCAAAGGAAGTCTCAGGGTTAAGAGATGAAAGTAATCATGCAAAGTTATTTTTTCCTTAATCATGAAGCTGAAGTGTTTTATAATTAAAAGACAGGAAAGCTTTTAGTAGCAAAGAGCACATTAATTCAGGATTACACAGGCTAATTTCTGCAGGTTACTTAAGTATGTGCAGCCACTGTTCTCTGTTCTGATTTCCAGTAATTTAGTTAGTTAGTGAGAGGGAGATTTTATTATCTTACCTCTAGTTTCACTTGCATGATACTAGTATGTTTTCCCCTTGTCTACTCTTCTGTCAATTATGAGCTCATAAACAGACAACAAAATGAGGACTAAAACACTCTACAGTAGAGCATTGTTGCCAGACTAAGTTGACTTTGGGTAAAAACCAATGAGAATAGCCCACAAGGCACCTTCCTGTCAGTTCGATGGCCACCAGATATTTGCCCACTTCTGTCTCAGGGTGGGCACCTGGCAGCTACAGTGTGTATTGGCCGGAGAAAAGGCTGGTGATACAATAGAGGCTACTGTTGTTCTATCTGGGCTAATGTGGGGCCATGGAGCTGCCTCCTATCTGGTCGTACTGTGCAGCCCTGCTACGAGGCGAGGTCCGAGGATCTGGCCCAGAGTGCGTGCTCACACTGACTGCCAAACAGCTGATCGGTGAGGGGGCGGGGAGGAGTTCACTCATCCTGGCCACCAAACAGCTGATCAAGGGTCCCAGAGGAGTGCACTCACTCTGGCTGCCAAACAGCTGATCAGGAGGTCCAGAGGAGTGTGCTCACCACAGCCGCCAAACAGTTGATCAAGGGGGCCTGGAGGAGCCCGTTCACTCCAGCTGCCAAACAACTGATGAAAAAGGAGGCTCCTCTATTCCTCATGGCCCCCCAATAAGCTGTTTGCTGGCAAGGGTGAGTGCACTCCTCTAGGGCTCCCTGATCAGTTGTTTCACAGTAGCTCCTTTTGGGGGCCTGATGCTACTATGCAGCAGGGGTCTGGGAGTCCTGTCCCATGTGGATGGCTCCTCGGTCAACCCATGGCATGGAGGGACTTGTGATGGCAGCCCCCCTGCCCCAATTCCGGGATGGAGGCTGCCCGTTTGGATTGCTCTCCCTGCCAGTCCAAAGTGTGGTGGCTGCAGTGGCCCTCCCCGGGGCAGGCAGAGAATCCAGATTGCCACTGTCTCATTTGTTTTCACCCTTTGTCTGTGAAAGAAGGGTAAGTTTGCTTCAAAGTTTTCAGCAGTGGTAAGTTCTTTCCAAAAATTAGGAGTGGAATGAGAGTTCAACCCGCTTGAAAAATCACATCTGCAGCCATTTTGCACATGCACAGAACATTATTGGGATTTTCGAGAATCTCACAAGATTCTCAAAAACTCTAGTGAGATTTCACTGGGGTTGCAAGAATCTCACAAGATTCTCATGAGAATGCACAGCATTCTTGTTTCACCTCTATCAAAAATACATTGACTATACATTTTTACTTAGTAAAGAATTTTCAGTATAGTATATTTTCTTTTCAATAGAGAGTGGGAAATCTTTGGATATTCCTGTGCTACCTTCCTCTGAATACTATTTGGCATATGAGTAAGTTTTGTTACTTACAAGGTAGGACTATGCTCCATTATAAATGGCAGCATGTAAATTCCTTATATTTCAGAAACCACTTGATCTGCAGTTCTGAAAAAAGCCAGAAAAGCAAAAGTTATAACAATGTGTAGGTCAACTGCTGGTGGTCAAAATGCACGGTTTCCTGAGAATTTGTTCTGACCGATATCTCCCTCCCCTGTTCTAGCTGAGCCCCAACATCTCAGCTTTGTAGTGTAAGATGTCGAGTAAGTGTTGTTGGAGTCTGATGATGATTGGTGCAGCCAATAAAGAATTATTAAAGATGAACATTTTAGTTCTGCAAGGCTAGCGCATTAATGTGGAGAAGCTGCCACTTTGGCAAAAAGCAGCGTGAGCAGTCACTAGCTACCCTGCTCTGGGAGACAAGTTCTGAGACTCCTCACTGCAGTCTGTTACATGCCACACAGTGATCCCAGCTTGCAGGGAGCTGGAGAGTTATACATTCCCCTGATAGACGCCACCTGTTCCCCCATGCCCACTAGCCTCCAATCCCACTGTCGGGAAGGGGAGCCCCTCAAAAGCATAGTCCTGTCCCTGTCCAGCCCCTTGCAAGAAGTGTCTCGCAACTGGGACAGGCTGTTCCTGCTGAAAGTTGCAAGACACTTTTTGCGAGGGGCTGGGGAGCTGGACAGGGACAGGACTATGCTTTTAGGGGACTCCTCTTCCCTGCAGTAGGGTTGGGCACCTAGTAGGCATCGGGTAACAGGGGTGTGTTGCATTAGGACCCTGTGCCACTGATTCCGATTCCCTGTTGCTTGGGCAGGGAGGGATTTAGCCACTGGCTGGCCACTGGGGCCCCCCTTTTCCCTGGGGCCCTGGTAGGTTTAGCAACATCTGGGGTGTGTGTGTGTATGGGGGAGAGGAATTACTGCTGTTCCCCCAGCCCTCTCCCCCCTAGCTGACCCGATGCTGCTCAAAGCTCTGCTGCCACCACTAGTGACACTGGGGCTTCCACCATGTTTTCTGACTGGGCATGAGGAACTACATTTCCCAGCATGCTCACTCAGTTATAGAAAGATGGTAGTGGCTCGTGCGGTGGTGGGCAGTCTTTTATTTATATATATTATAATAATAATAATAAAAAAGACTGCCTCTGAGGCAGCAAACAGCAACGCTGTTGTTTATGGAGGCAGCAGTGGCAGCAACAGTAATTTATTGGGGGTGGGGAGTGTCTTACATATTTTATTAAATTTAAATGTAATTCAATTTAACTTTACAAGTTATTAAATTCTTTACAGGTAATAAAAGTATTATTAGCACTCGCCTACAACAATTTTTCACAATACCATAACTCTGTCCTTTACATATGTAGACATTGCATACAATTTATACAATGCAAATCTTACAATGAAAGTGTATACAATTGTATACAGTGAAATCCCTTAGAAAATGAAATTCTTCGTACAAGGACAGAGTTAAGGCATTGTGAAAAATTGTTGTAGGCAAGTGCTAATAATACTTTTATTACCTGTAAAGAATTTAATAACTTGTAAAGTTAACTACATTTAAATTTAAGAAACAATGTAAGTACCTGTTAAGAATGTAGTTACGTACAAATTTAAGTACATGTAAAGAAAGAATGTCATATTTTAGTTAGTGGTAAATACTGAAACAGTAATTAGTTATGGTAATAAAGTAGATATGTTATGTTAATGGTGATGTCACGTTATGCAATATAGATAAGGGAGTGTAAATAATTTCCATGATTTTTGGTGTTTAAGTTCTGTTGTATGTTGTGAAATATTTGTTGAATTGTAACTGAAATTAATTTTCACATTTTTTTTGGAGTTTAAGTTAGGTGAAAATGTATTTTGTGAAATTTTTTTTTAAGAGGAAAGGTTTTTGTTTTGGAAATGGTCCTGCCTTTAACTTTTTTTGAAACTGCTAGGTTTTTTGTTGGGAAATCAATCAAGAAGTTTAAACTCTAAGCATGCTCTATAGAACAATGCTAACTGACTATAATTGATAGACAGAATCAGTTAAACAATGAAAAAAGCACAGACCCCAGAATTTCAGATTTCTTGCAAATAAGATCACAGAAAAGGTGAGAGATCCAGTGCAGAACTGCTATTGGGTAATTATGGAACTCTTTTCCTCTCTATTGACACTTTTCACCTCGCAATTATGAAAAGTTCAAACAGTCTACATTTATCTTGTGTTTGTTATCTGAGGCAGGGTTTTTTTTTTTTTAAACACACACACAAAATAGAGGCTTCAAATTCCTCTTCAATTTAAGCCAGCAGCCTTAATTAGGTGCCTGCAACCAGCTTCAGTAGAACACAGTCTACTTTTGTACATTTATTTCTTCAGCACTCACAATGTGCTCAGCATTGCACAAGACAAATTAATACAACTCCTGACCTACAGAGCCTACCAGTCTAACAATTTAGAGGAAAAAATAGCTCTTAAAAAAAAAAAAAGTTAATGTAAAACTGCTGCCTCACTTCCACACATATTATACAAGTGGGTGTGTATTAGAGAGGAGGTCTTTGTAGGGATATGCTGCAGTCTGAAGATTAAAGGGTGTAATCCTGTCTGTACAACAAAGATATGAGCGCAGAATTGATTGCAAGTTATTAAAGCACTCTCCACTCCAGTGCACAGGTAACAAGCATCTCCACAGGAAGAGTGATCAATATTTCTGAATAAACAGACACTACCCTCTTGGTCACTGTACTTCATATAAGAGAAAATTTGGGTGGACACTGTAAATAAGCCATTCACAAAAGACACACAATCTGATTTCGAGTGATGTTTCCCCCACCTTCTCTAACCCTGCAGGAAACAGCCGTGATGGCACTGTAATTGCTTTTTCAAGAGTCTACATTTTCTTTCCTAGTGTAGCAGATATGTGTGCTGAATTATTTCCAGCAATGAAGACAGCAATGATATCTAATACTTCATTAATACAGAAAACACCAAGACTCTGTACCTAAGAGATTTAATCATTCTCTTTTTCCTCTGCTGCATCAACATGAGCCTAATCAGTTTTATTAGGTTTGTTATATGTCACAGAGAAGGAGAAAGAGCAACCCCAATTAATTTATTACAAACCAGCCAGAAATGGAGGTGAAATAAGCCTTTTCTTTATAGAAAAGCTGCTACATCCCCTACTTACATCCTCCATGATGGCTCAATCTTCCATTATGGCTAAACAGGTTAAGAGCCATGGTATGAAAACATGGAACAGCTAGTGGCTGGGACAGAGTTCATCTAATATTTGATTCAGGAGACCTGATTGCCTCATTTCATGGGTTCTTTGCTTTCTGGGTAAGTCAGCTTGCCTGTGATTTCCCAATCTGTAAAATGGGGATAAAAAAAATAAATTTTGCTATGCTAGCATGATGCAAGATAACCTTATTTCTAAATGACAGACTCCCCCTTTGTCCCCATATTTTGAACATGCAAGAGAAGACAGAGTTCACAAATCAGGCAGAGGTTAACACATCCATATTTGCACTTTCAATTAATTATACTCTATCCTCCCCCCGCCCTCCAAAATGAAGCCAAGTTTTTGTCCAAGTGGGTGAATACTGAACTGAACTTGCGTTTTTCTTCATATCCAGAGTGCCATTGGCTTCTGGAATCAAACTGTGGGTCACCATGCTGCTGTTGGTTAGGGAAATGATGTCATTTGCCTGAAAAGACTTGCAGGTCATTTGTTCAAGCTATGGGAAAAACTAGCTCAGTACATGGATTGCTCCCAAAGATTCAGAACAGACATTACAATGGGGAAAACAAGCTTTCTTTGAGTTAGGTCTCTTAATGAATATCCACCAAGTATCTGCAAGTTGTAATTTACAAAATAATTAAATTAAACAAAAAACAAAACAAAAAATACCCAAACAATCCTCTCTGCTTGCTAAACAACAAAGCACAAATAACAGCTGCTGAAAGGGAGAAATCATTTTCAAGAACAAATCATTTTCAGATTCCATACTGTTTTAAAGCAGCCCCCTCCTGCGATTGTGCCAGTGAATGAATTCTTAAATGTGATAAGAGAAAGACAGCATCCGATTTCTAGTTCACAAAGGGGATACAGCTTTCCTTGAAACTGACTCAAGACTAAAAGTTGCTTGCCCAGGTATTACAATTTAATGCTACATTGTATCTTAGGTGAGATTTTTTTATTTTTTTTAATTTTTTTTGTGTAACTTGTGCATGTGCCTTTTCTCATTCAGCAGGGAAATTAATGTGAGTTATCACGGATGCCAGGGCAGAGAAATTCAGCTCTGACATGAGTTCTGTATCATGTGAGATTTGAATGTGTGCATGGGGTAAATTAAACATGAATTTAACTTATGTAAAAATTACAACGTGTGCGTGGATCCTCTAATGGATCCCTTAAGGATACATGACTTCATACAGGGGTGGGGAACGGAAAGAAAATAACGTATGTGAGCATGCAGCCCAGCAGGAGTCTTACACTATTGCTATTTTAGCATGGGATAGAATCTCACCTGAAAATCAGCATGTGGGGAAGCAGCCTAAGGCTGGTCAGGAATCTGTATTTGTAGTATCCCATGAGAAATTCTGAAATGTTCATCCTGAACCTGAACTAGTGGAGTTTCAGGTGGAGTCCCCAAGGGATTGCTTCTAGACCCAGTGACATTTAATATTTTTGTTGTCATTGCTGATCAAGTTTTCAGATGACACAAAGATTGGCAAAGCAGTAAATAGGAGGACAGGACAGCTTCACAGAGGGTATTTTCAGACGTTACGAGATCACGCTCAACCACAGTCAATACCCTGTGGTGGGGAATGGACCCGTAACGTCTACTGGGGAACCAGAAGTTCCCCCCCGCAATGTCTGCCACAGTCAATTGCGGCGGGGAATCACATTCACCACGCGATTGGTTGAACCGGTGGGGCCGGCGCTGATCGCGTGGTGAATGCGATTCCCCGCCGTGATGAAGGGGCCCGTCTCGTCTGGACGGAAACCACGGCCCGGAATCCCGTTAGGCCTGTGGTCAATTCGGGCGGATGGCGGGGGAGCGTGGAGAGAGCAGGGCCGAGCGGCCACATGTTGTGCTGCACGGCCCCGCCCCCTCCCTGATTCCCCATCGGGATCAGCCGGCACGTCTGTTGGATGTGCCGGAGTGATCCCGGCGGGGAATCATTTGGGTGATTCCAGGACGGGGCGAATGCCGCCCCGTCTTGTCTGAAATCACCCAGAGTCATCTGGACAAGTTTGATAAAATGGGACTGTTCCAATAGCCACCCCTTTAATACTGCCAAATGCAAGGTCACACGCCTAGGAACAAAAGAATAAAGGGCCATGTTTACAAAATGGAAGTTTGTATCCTGGAAAGGAGGAGTTATGAAAAGGACTTAGATTGCCACAGTAAACGGAACACTGAAGAGGAGTTCAACGCAATGTTGTGACATAAATGGCTTCTGTGACTCTTGGAGGCATTAGCAGGAGAGTAGCGAGTAGGTAAAGGATTTTACTTCTGTACTGGTACTGGGAAGATGGCTACTAGAATATTGGGTCCAGTTCTGGTACCCACATTTTAAAAAGGATTTTGGACAAATAGAGAAGGCTCAGAGAAGAGCTGCAAGACTGATTAGAGGGTGTGAAATTAAGCATGCCTTACAGTGAGAGACTTAACTCAATCGGTTTAACTTATAAAATGGTTACAAGGGGATCTAATTACAGTACATTCACAGGAAGAAAGTTCTGAGCAGGGATGGGACTTTCATGTTTGGTTTTAACCGAAAGAAGCCGAAAGTGTCTCTTTCAGCTAAAACTGAGAGTTCCGAGAATTGGGCCCATCTCTGTTTCCAATTCTCAGATATTCTGTTCCCACTGAAGTCAATGGGAAATCCTCCAATTAACTTCAACCAGAAGAGGGGGAAACCTCCTCCACGCCCCCACCCCACTCCTGGCCTTGGAGGGTGGGGTTGGGGATCCATTACCCCTATTACCTGCACCCGCCGGGGTCCGGCTTTACTCACCTCCCAACTCCCGGGGCCCCTATACTTTACTTACTGTTGCCAGTCCAGGCTGCTGGCTGGGGCTCTGGGACACTGGTTCTGCTACTGTCAGCCAGACCTCCTCCACTGCTGATTGGTGTCAGGAGCCAGCTCCGCTGCCAGGCCTTCTCCACTGCGGGGCGGTGGAGAAGGCTCAGCTGCCTGGCTACAGAGCCAGCTCCTGCCACCAGCCAGCAGAAGGAGGCCCGGACACCGGCAGCAGAGCCTTCTCTTCCTTCTTACAGGTCTGGAGATTGAAGAAAACGCAGCCGGTTTGGCAGTGGCACAGCGCACATAAGCAAAATGGCTGCTGAGGCCATTCTGTGCATGTGCAGCCCTAATCCAAAACGGCACCGGCAGTGTTGCGCCATTTTGAAAGAGGGCAGCTTTTCTGCGCATACATGGAATGGCTCCCCATGCATGTGCAGAACAGCTGCCCTCTTCCAACATGGACATGTAAGAAGAAGGAGGAAGAGAAGGCCCAGCTGTCTGGCAGAGGAGCTGGCTCTGCTACCAGTGGCTGGGCCTCCTCTGCTACTGCCTGGTGGCAGGAGCTGGCTCCGCTACCAGGCAGCCTGGTGGCAGGAGCTGACACCGTCCTGCAGCGGAGGAGGCCTGGTGGTGGAGTCAGCTACTGACACCAGTGAGCAAAGGAGGAGGTCTGGCCTCCACTAGCAGAGCCGGTGGCCCAGCTGGTGGCTCACTCAGTGGCTGTGACCCCCACCCTCTGGACCAAACTGGTAACGACAGTAAATAAAGTACAGAGGCCCCGGGGGTTGGGTAAAGCCGGGCTCCGGCAGGTGGGGGTGTTATGAGATTATGAATCCCCATCCCCACCCTTTGAGGCCAGGAGTGGGGTGGAGGGGATGCACAGGTTTTTTCAGTGGGCTCCCCTGTGCCTCGGAGGGTTCTCTTTTCCATTGAAGTCAATGGGATATTGCTTATGGGATAAACTTCTTACTGTTGGGAGTGGGGAGTGAACGACGGGGAATGGATTGCCCATTGTGACTCTTGGTTCTTCTCCCATGAGATCGAGATTGGCCACTGTCGGAGGACAGGATGCTGGGCTTGATGGACCATTGGTCCGACTCAGTATGGCACTACTTATGTTCTTATCAGATACAGATACGAGATCTGAGACACAGGGGAGCTGAAACCAAAAGAAACCAATACTGATATTTTGCCTGGAGTCCCACCCCAAGTACCGAGTTTTAATGGGACTATTTAGCATAGCAGAAAAGGCATGACAAGAACCAATGGCTGCAAGCGAGAGCTAGAAAAAATATCAAATTTGAACACATTTTAAACCATGAGAGTTATCAACTACTGAAATAGTGGATGATAAAAGGCGATGAATTCTCCATCACTTGCAGTCTTCAGATCAAGACTAGATACTCTTCTAAAAAAAAAAAGATTGTAGCCAAAAAATGCAAGTTTCAGAATAAAAATAGCAATAGCTGGCTGTGTCATACAGGAAGCTAGATGAGAGGGGTCTCATCTGATCTTAAAATCCCTTCTGATCTTAAAATCTATGAATTTTCTACCACCTAACTTACACCTACATTATTTTCCCAGCAACAATTAATAACACAACATTAAACATGCAAACAGGAACACATGTTGCATGACAGGATCTCCCTTGACAATTGCAGACCAAGTTTTCCTACATTACCTTAGCAATGTACCTGCTGTCTGACCAGAGAACCATCAGCTAAGAGCAAGAAAGCAATTCAGATCTGCCTTTGGCCCCTCCCTCAAATTACCAGCAAATGCTGCAGCTGTGCTTAGGCTCATGAGATATAAATCCACAGAGCCCTCTCTACTGAGAGCACCAAGCTTCACCTACAAGACATCCATCAGGAGCCCAATAATCCGACTGAATTAGATAAAAGAACTTCAGTAAGATCAGAATCATGCTAGTGACATGAATTGATTATGAGAGCTGAGGAGGGAATTTCTCACCTTCCACAACTTTCAAATTATTTATTTATTTATTTTTATTTATTTATAAATATTTGTTAGCCACCCCCTCATGCCTACGGCATATTGGGGCGGCTTACAGCATAAGAAACACACAATAAAATTCATTAAAACAATGCTTTAAAAATACAATCCTCCGCTACCCCACCCTCCCCACTGAAAGCCTGGGCGAACAGCCAGGTCTTGCAGGCTCGCCGAAACGCCAACAGACCTGGGGGCAGATGGGCTTCCTCCAGGAAGGAATTCCAGAGCCTCGGCCAGGCCACCGAGAACGCCCTCTCCATTGTGGCCCCCCACTTTACACAAGGGACCTCCAAAAAGGCACCCTCGGTGGACCGCAGGGATTGTTCTGAGGTGCGAAGGGCGAGGCGGTGCCCAAATTATGAGGGGCCCAGACCGTGTAGGGCTTTATAGATCAACACTAGCACCTTGAATCGGGCTTGGTACGCTATAGGCAGCCAGTGCAGAGTACAGAGCACAGGTGTTATGTGCTCCTGCCTTCCCGTCCCCATAAGGAGACAGACCGCCGCATTCTGCACCAGCTTGCAGCCTCCAAACCAGAAACAAGGGAAGTCCCAAGTACAGCACGTTGCAGTAGTCTAGCCTTGAGGTGATGAAGGCATGAATGAGGGTGGCCAGGTCGGGCCTGGAAATGTATGGACACAGCCTCCGTACCAGATACAGCTGGCGGAAGGCGGCCTTAGCCACCAACTCTACCTGCCGATCCAGCCAGAGCCTCGAGTCCAACACCACCCCCAGACTCCGAACCTGCTGGACTACAGGAGGGCGGACCCTCACTACCAGGGGAGCCAGTACCTCCCTCACCCTACCCACCACCATCACCTCCATCTTATTAGGATTGAGCTGATAAGTTATAGTTGGGAGGATACCACAGGAGTCATCCCTCCAATTTTGGAAGTGGATGGAACTCCCCATCTCTCCACACACACACACACACTCTGGCCACTGAGGGTGCCTCCAAAATGTCATTATTGTCATGACCTCATAGCACAGCCACCATTTAGAAGACATGCTCTGCCGGGAGAGGAGAGGCTTCTGCCAGTCTACCAGTTTGAAAAGGCAGGCAGTGAAGCACCAGCACAGGGGCAGCTGTGGAGCTGTTTTCACTGTGCAAGGGGAGCCTTTGACCCTCTGCTTTGTGGCTGGCTATATGTGGCAGGGCTTAATTTGTGGGGGAAAGGGCTCAGACACAGCAGTTAAATTCAAGGGTGGGCAAGAGCCCTGGAAAACGTCCCAGTGGGAATGTGCACCACAAAATGTGAACGACCGGAAAGGCTAACATTGGCTGTTTCAGAGCTGGAAACAAAAGCCAAAACCCCCCCACCAAAAACAAACCAACAAACCTGGATGGGTTAATTTAGCTTTCATTAATGATTTGCCTGCCCCACCCCATGTGTTGGTCATCATATAGATTAAATCACAAGAACTTCAGTTTTCTATTCATCTGTAGAGAGGCAGAGTGAGCCAGTGGCTGGGTTGTTAGCTGGACACTAGGGTTCAGTTCTCTGCTCTGACAAGCTCTGTGGGAGGGGCATGGCTTCTGAGGCTGACTTGGGTCCTGGCAATTCATTTTTGTACAAATTAAACACAGTTTGTAATGTGCTGAAGGCAGAGTTTAGGAGCCAGGCATCTTGAGGTAGTTGGGCATGGCCTCCCCAAAGCATTTTTGTTATAGTTACTTCATTATTCACTGTTAATTATTTTCAGCCACTCCTGATCTCAGCCAGTAGAGGAAGGTTTTCTGTTCTAGTTGCTAGTTTCCCCAAGACATTAAGTCCCCCTAGCAAGCATTTTAAAGTTCTGGTATTAGAGAGGAGAGGAGAGCAGCAAATTGATTTTTCTAGAATGAAAGAGTCAATAGAAAGGAAAAACATTTCACATGGAGAGTAGCTACCAAAATCTGTGGAGGGGATACAAATATGTAACAATTTGAGTCTTTTAATGTCTGTTCTCCTGGTAATAAGAAAGGACACAATGCATTACTTGCCCCAACACCCCCGGAAGAAGACAAGCACACGTTTGGGGTTAAAAGGCTGCACTTTTATTGATGTTATTAAAGCTGGGGAGGGGGCATCCTCCCTCCTGGGTCCAGCCTGGACTAAATTTATTAACTAATTTATCTAACAACTAACTGAAACATCTAACGAGGACAGCCCGATGTCCCTCGGTACCGCGTAACTTTAACTACTGCTAGGACACTCTTGATTCCAGCCGCCTGGCTGGTTGGGGAGGTCAAGACCTCTCGTGACTGAAGTAGGAGGGAGGTGGTGGCCTCCACGGGCACCGCCCCTGACCTCTGGTGTATAGCTCGCCCCTCCCTTCTGGGCCTGGGTTGGAAGCTGGCTGCCCCTGCTCTAGCTTTGCCCGTGGCCCCATCTCGTAAGGAGATGACTTAATGAACCGCTAAATCTACTGAAACCTGATCATTATTAATCACCTGGACCCCTGCTAGTGTGACAAAGAAATACCGTTGAGCACATCCAGCCTCTCCCTGTTCGCCAATTGTAATCAACATACACCGTGAGGAAGGCGAAAAACCAACAAGACCTTAAGCCAATCAGGCCTGGCAGAAAAAAATTCCTTCCCAGCCCCAGTAATGGATGGCCAGCAAAGTAAGCCCACTGTGTATGAGGGAGGGTGGGTGGGTGCTTCCTCTCTCCTTGCCGTCTTCAGCGTGACTGCCTCCTTCCGGCCGCGTCCCATGATGGTGCCTTCCAAGTCTCGCCTCATGAGACTTGGCTCCCTGTGCTTTAAACGCTGTGGCGCTGCCTGCAGACTCTCACACCTGTCCTCTCCTGATCAGGTGGGGCAAACCCCGCTCCCCCATACGCCACCCCCCCTCCGAGGTAGGACGGGGGGATGGGGGGGGGAAATGGTGATTCTAGTGCCACTTTCAGTGGCAGGCAGAGATGCCTTAATCATTACTTTGATTGGAGAAAGGAACTATTTTTGCAGCTCATTTACATATGAGGCTTTCATTCATAACTCAATTAATACAGCACCAGATTTACTTTTAAAATATTACTTATGCATTTTTCTGCATGAATAATATGTTCTGAATGTCGCTCACCAAGGAACATTTGAAAGAATAAATGTCCCCCAAAACACTCACTGTAACAAGCAGTGCGCTGAAGTTGTAATGAGCCTACGGGACTGCGCAATTTGAACGGGACACCTTTATTTGTTTCTGGCATTAGTCTCTGTTGGCTGCTAGATGGTGCTGTTAGAGCGTGGTCGCTCCTGAATGAGATTTGCCAATGCAGAACTCAGTGTAACCACAGCCAAGATAGGAATAGGGTGTATGTCTGCTTTACTGACACTATTTTGCTTTGGTGAGTGGCTACTTTATTCCTGAAAATATGGAAACCTTCTAAAGAAATTCTTCCCTCTTAAAAAAACACAACTTAATGGTCCTGATCAAAATGATCCCCTTGGGCAACATTATGCGAGGGGTACAACAGGGGAAGGCGAGTGTGAGAAGAACCCACCACCCTGGGAAGAGAGGAAGGAACAGAGCAGCAACAAGGAAAGCTGTGGGTCCTGCCCAGCCCCCTCCCTGAAGCTAGCACTGCCCCTAAGGGTTTCACGCTGCCACTGGCACCACAAGAATGAAGGGAGCAAGTGACGGGACTGGATCCGTGTGGGTGAAGAGGTGGGGAGAACAAACTAGGACTGGGGGAAAATAGGAGTAGATGACGGGGAGGGTTAGGAGAGATGAGTGGGTGTGAGAAAGTGAGCCAGATGGGAGCTGGGTGAGAGGAGGGAAGGTCCATAAGGAAGCAAAGGTGGGCTTTTCGTGAGCGGAAGGCAGAGTCTGGGGGAGGAGGCATGATGGTAGAGTTCACTTGAAAGAGGAGACATGGACCTAAATAGTTTGGGAAACTCTCCTAGGAAACAACTCCATTCTCATTGAGAACATACCAAGCATGAGTATGGAAAACAGCCTCATCAGGGATGCTGAGTACTCCTCCAGACCCCACTGACTCGATGAACAATACGGGTGCTCAATGCCTCTGATCATCATTAGATTCCTGATGTGTTCAGCTCTCCATAGGTAAATTTAAAATATTTATTCAAGCCCAGTCAGATTTTACCCTGAACGCTGCTATTTTCAAAGCTGCCTAAGGGATTTGGAAAATTCCCCTTGGTGGCTTTCAGAATCTCATCCTAAAGAGCTTTCCTTTTTTTGTTTTTGTTTTGTTCACAGCAGAGAACTCTCACAAAAACTGAAAGTTTATCAAAGAAACCCCGAGATTCCTCTCCCAGGAATTAGCTCACCAAGGGGTCAGGGATTGCCACAGGAATGGCTTAATTTTCCTCACAAAAAGTTACGACAGGCAATTATTATGACTAAATACTACAATTTATTGCCCTGCCAAACTGGCGTACGCACCGCCATAAAAGCAGTATGAAAGCACGCAAAAAGTTATTGATTACAAATACATATATTCTTTAAGAATATATCTTGCCACACAGATACAGACAGGTCCCAAAAGTTGTCCAGGCTTCTGACTGCTGGGGAAGATGAGATGTCAGCTTGCTGATATGCTGGAGACTTGAGGAGAATTAAAGTCAAAATAAAATATATAAGATACAGAAAAAAATAAATTGTCCAGAGGTTGAGGAACAGATCCTCCATAGGCAAGGACCATGAAAGCTCCAGAAAGGGAGGGGAAAAGACAGAGAAGCACTTGGGGGAATTCTGCCTGCTGGGAAGACACCAGTAGTCAGATGTCCAACTTTCAATGAGAGCCAAGTGCCACTCATACCACCCTTACCCGATCTCAGCCTGTAGTCTATATTATTATTTTATTTACTATTTTTTGCTCTTCTTAGCCACCCCCTCAGGCCCATGGCATCGTGGGGCAGCTCACAACATATAAAATAACAATGAATACAATAACAATAAAACACACAATTTAAAACATCTAAAAATCCACCTAAAAACAACCACCACCCCAAACCTTTTATCCCATCCCCCCCTCCCCTCCTCCGAAGGCCTGGGAGAACAGCCAGGTTTTACAAGCTCAGCAAAAGGCCAACAGACTCTGGGCCAGATGGGCTTCCTCCAGGAGGGAATTCCATAGTTGCGGCCGGGCCACCGACAATGCCCTCTCCATTGTGGCCTCCCGCTTTACACGGGGAACCTCCAGGAAGGCGCCCCCGGCAGACCGAAGGGGACGCTCTGGGACGCGGAGGGTGAGGTGGTCCCTGAGGTATGAGGGGCCAAGACCGTGTAGGGCTTTATAGGCCAAGACCAACACCTTGAATCTGGCTCAGTATGCTATAGGCAGCCAGTGCAGTACGCGGAGCACCGGGGTGATGTGTTTCCATTGGCCCGTCCCCGTCAGGAGACGAGCCGCCGTGTTCTGCACCAGCTGCAGCCTCCAAACCAGCACCAAGGGAAGTCCCACGTAGAGCGCGTTGCAGTAGTCTAGCCTCGAGGTAATGAAGGCTTGGATGAGGGTGGCCAGGTCGGGTCTGGAAATATATGGACACAGCCTCCGCACCAGATACAGCTGGCGGAAGACATCCTTGGCCATCACCTCCACCTGCCGGTCTAGGCGGAGATCTGGGTCCAACAATACCCCCAGACTCCAAATTGCTGGGCTACGGGAGGGTGGACCCCCTCTACGAGGGGAGCCGACACCTCCCTTGCCCTACCCACTGCCATCATCTCCGTCTTATCAGGACTGAGCTTCAGTCTGCTCTGCCGTAACCAATCTGCCACGGCCGCCAAACATTGGGACAGCACCGAGACGGCAAGGCCTGAGTTGGTTGAAAAAGAGAGGTAAAGCTGGGTGTCATCAGCATATTGGTGGCAACGCACACCAAACCCTCTCACGATCTCCCACGAGGGCTGCGTATATACATTAAACAATAATGGAGACAAGATGGAACCTTGTGGAACACCACAATCCAGGGCCCGGGGGCTAGAAGACTCAGCCCCCAGGACAACCCGTTGGCTTCTCCCCGAGAGGAATGACCAGAGCCATCCAAGGACAGTCCCGTCCAGACCCCCTAGGGCTTGTAACTCTCAGCAGCAGCCCATGGTCCACTGTATCAAAGGTGGCCGAGAGATCTAGGAGGATCAGAAGCGTTAAACGTCCTGCGTCCATCTCTCGGTGGAGATCTTACCATGAAGGCCACCAACGCTGTCTCTGTGCCACAACCGGGGCAGAAACCCGATTGAAATGGGTCAAGGAAACCGATGCTGTCAAGGTGAACCCGGAGCTGCAGTGCCACCGCCCATTCAATAACCTTCCCTAAAAAGGGAAGGTTAGAGACAGGTCGGTAACTGGCGAGTGCGTCCAAAAATGGCTTCTTCAGCAGGGGGCGCACCATGGCCTCCTTGAGACCGGGGGGAAAACTCCCCTGCCGAAGGTATGTGTTGATTATCCTTTCCAGCACCGTCCCCAATGTCTCCCTGGAAGCTTTCACCAACCAGGATGGGCAAGGATCTAGTTCACACCTGGTGGCTCTAACAGACCCCAGGACATCCACAGCATCGGCTGGCATCACTTCCCGAAACTCATCCCAAGAAGATGGACCAGATGGGGCCTCCATTTCTTCGCGCTCCACCTCCACTGCCCCTAATCCAGTGTTGAAGTTGCTCTGAATACGAGTGATCTTGTCTGCAAAGTAGGTGGCAAACTCCTCATAGCGGGCCTGGGACAAGTCCCCATCCAGACGGAAGGAGGCTGGATTGACCAGCCCCCACACCACCCGGAACAGCTCCACTGGATGCGACTGCAGACGCTATGAGGGTGGCAAAGAACTTTTTCTTTGCTGTTCTCACAGCCTCAAAATAGGACCTCAAATGGGCCCTATAGAGAAGTCGGTCGGATTCAGCGCAAGTCCGACGCCAGTGTCGGTCTAGTCGCCTACCTGCCTGCTTCATACACTGCAGCCCCTCAGTAAACCAAGGGGCTCTGCGGTGACAAGACAGAGGTAGGAGACGTCTCGGAGCCACCCTGTCAGTGGCCTCCCCGAGCAAGATGTTCCAAGCATGGACGAGTTCATCAACAGAGCAGCTGTTTCTGATGCATTCTTTAAAAAAATCTATTTGAAATGCCAAGATTGCCTGCAGTTTTGCTTGAAAAATACATGAACTCAGAAGCGCCTCCTCTCGTCCACACGACATACTCTGAAGCTCAGGTGAATGGGAAAGAAGCTTGGCCCTGATTATGATGGATAGCAGCAATCCCATACACCATCCAATCTGGAATGTGTGTGAACCAACAAGGGATCTGGTTCACTAATTGTTAACATTATTTCTGAAATGTTTGGCAGATCACTCTGTTTAAATTAGCTTTCCCATCTTTATAGCAATGGCTGAAATACAGTGAAAGCTGCTCAACTCACTATAAAGCCAAGTTTCACCTTGCCTTAACAGGCTTGCCAGTTTAGAAGAACCAAACAGCAAGAACTGTTTGTTGCATTTTAAAAACAGTCACACAAATTAGACTTTATGCTGTGAATTAACTTCTTCACTGAAGCTTTGATGGGCTAGGCTGAGAAAAGTCTCTGTGCGGTTAAGTGCGTGAAGATGCCAGAGCAGATTCATAATCTCCCTTTGACTTCTTAAATCACTGTGTGAATGCCGACTTTGTGAGCAATGCTGAGGTTGCAGTACTAACTACAGAACATCTATTAAAAGCAGTGCTTGCTTCCACAACTGTGCCTCACTGCTGTGCCTCAATTTGGCCCTCTTTTAGAAGTCAACAAGGGGCACTCTTGTCAAACTATGAGGATATGAAGTGCACACCTATTTATTTATTTATCTTTAAATGGGTAAGAAGCCCGGCCCGCTGGCGTGGGGCCGGGCGTGGAATGCGAGCCGCCTAGTGGGTCACTTTTGGTAAGCAGAACTGGCGCTGCGGGATGAACCGAACGCCGGGTTAAGGTGCCCGATGCCGACGCTCATCAGACCCCAGAAAAGGTGTTGCTTGATATAGACAGCAGGACGGTGGCCATGGAAGTCGGAATCCGCTAAGGAGTGTGCAACAACTCACCTGCCGAATCAACTAGCCCAGAAAACGGATGGTGCTGGAGCGTCGGGCCTATACCCAGTCGTTGCCGGCCGTGCGGGCAGTTTTATCCGGTAAAGCGAATGATTAGAGGTCTTGGGGCTGAAATGATCTCAACCTATTCTCAAACTTTATTTATTTATTTATTTATTTAATATATTTATACCCCGCCCCTCCTGCAAACAGCTCGGGGCGGCTAACAAATCTCAATAAAACAATATTTAAAATATTTAAAACATCATAAAAATCTCAACAATTAAAACAGGGAAAGACAAAACTATAACAAAAAATAAGGAAGGGTAGGGGGATAAAACCCCACTAACCCACCCTCCCACAAGGCCTGGGCGAACAGCCAGTTTTTACAAGCTTGCCAGAATGTTAAGAGGCTTGGGGCCAGACGAGCTTCCTCCGGGAGGAAATTCCAAAGTTACTCCGGGAGGGAATTACTACTATCTATTAGTAACTGACTGAGACCTTCTATAACTATCAGCTGGGTCTGTTAGAGATAAAAGTCTTGCCTGGATTCAGACCAGTGACTTAGTGATGATAGTCTCTATGCCCCATGCTAGTCTCAAATCATCCGATCCCATGCTTACTGTTAAAAGGCTGCGCATACAGAAAGGAGAGAATATTTCAGTCATTGTCACCTTAGTTTGGGACTTGTGTTCACTGCATTTTCCCCATTGCCACATAATTGATGACATCACCACGATCACACCACTAGTTGTACAGATATTTGTGTTCTTGCATGTAAAGTCTCCTCCCACCAGCCGTTCACTGGACAATATCCTTGGATGGAATGCATTTGGTTTGTTTGAACTGCACTATGGATTGACTGGGTTGCACACAATGCATTCTCAACATGTGCATGCATAGCTTTCAGGGATAGGAGGTAGGGAAGTGCATGATTCTCTTCCAGGAATTAGTCTAATACCATCATGGCCATTTACATGGTACACTCTGCATACCCAGCTCTCCTTTTCCACAAAACAGTGTGATAACGTGTACATTCACGCTACTAGGTAGATTAGTAAGCATCTAATAGGCGAGGAATCTAATAGATTACCAAACATCTGATAGGTGCTAATAGATAGATTAGCAGGCATCTTATAGGTGAGGTGAGGAATTCTCATTGTACATTTATTTATTTATTTATTTTATTTTTTCAAATTTATACCCCGCCCCCTCCTGCAACGCAGCTCGGGGCGGCTACCAACAATGAATAAAAACAATAAAATTCCTTTAAAAATATTAAATATTAAATATAAAATGCATCACATAAAACGGCTAGAAAATAAAAAATAAATAAATAGGCGGGGGACTAAAATCATCCCCCCCCACCCTCCCTCCCAAAGGCCTGGGCAAACAGCCAGGTCTTACAGTTCCGCCGAAATGTCAAAAGGCTTGGGGCCAGGCGAGCTTCCTCCGGAAGGGAGTTCCACAGCCGCGGCCCTACCACCGAGAATGCTCGCTCCATCGTGGCCCCCCGCTTAACACGGGGGACCTCCAGGAGGGCACCCCCGGCAGACCGCAGGAGCCGTTCCGGGGCGCGAAGGGCGAGGCGGTCCCTAAGGTATGAGGGGCCAAGGCCGTATAGGGCTTTATAGATCATCACTAGGACCTTGAACTTGGCCCGGCACACTATCGGCAGCCAGTGCAGCGCTCGGAGCACCGGTGTAATGTGCTCCCGGCGACCCGTCCCCGTAAGAAGACGAGCCGCCGCATTCTGCACCAGCTGCAGCCTCCGGGCCAAGAACAAGGGAAGCCCCACGTAGAGCGCGTTGCAGTAGTCGAGCCGCGAGGTGACGAAGGCATGGATGAGGGAGGCCAGGTCCGGGCCAGAGACATACGGACGCAGCCTACGTACCAGATAAAGCTGGCGGAAGGCAGCCTTAGCGACTGCCTCCACCTGCCGCTCCAGCCGCAGGTCTGCGTCCAATATGACCCCCAGACTCCGGACCTGCTGAGCTACAGGGGGGCAAACCCCCCCAACCAGGGGGGCCACCACCCCCTTCGCCCTCCCCACCACCATCACCTCCGTCTTATCTGGGTTGAGCTTCAGTCTGCTCCGCCGCATCCAATCCGCCACGGCCTCCAAACATTGGGATAGCACCGAGACAGCAGGGTCTGGGTCAGTAGAAAACGAGAGGTACAGCTGAGTATCATCAGCATACTGGTGACATCGCACCCCGAACCCTCTCACGACCTCCCCCAAGGGCTGCATATAGATGTTAAATAATAATGGAGACAAGATCGATCCCTGCGGAACGCCACACGGTAAGGCGCGGGGGCTCGATGTTTCCTCCCCCAACACCACCCGCTGGCTCCTCCCCGAGAGGAATGAACGGAACCATTCAAGAACAGTCCCGTCCAGACCCCCCCGGTCACGCAGTCGTCTCAACAGCAGCCCATGGTCCACGGTGTCAAAAGCGGCCGAGAGATCGAGCAGGATGAGAAATGTCGAACATCCCGCATCCATCTCCCGGCGGAGGTCGTCCACCAAGGCCACCAACGCCGTCTCGGTGCCATAGCCGGGGCGGAACCCAGATTGAAAAGGGTCAAGGAGCCCGATATTATCTAGATGACCCTGGAGCTGGAGCGCCACTGCCCGCTCAATAACCTTCCCTAAAAAGGGAAGGTTAGAGACAGGTCGGTAGCTGGCGAGCGCGTCCACGTCCAACGATGGTTTTTTCAGCAGGGGGCGCACCACAGCCTCTTTTAAGCAAGGCGACAACCTCCCCTGCCGAAGGGACGCATTCACCACCCTCGCCAGCACCGTCCCCAACGTCTCCCCGGAAGCTTTTATTAACCAGGACGGGCATGGATCTAGTTGACAACACGTGGCCCTCACAGACCCCAGGACATCCACCACATCGGCTGGCGTCACTTCCTGAAACTCACCCCATAAAGATGGACCAGACGGACCCTCCGCCCCCCCGCGCTCTTCCCCTACTGCTATCAACCCAGCGTCGAAATCGGCCTGAATCCGAGCGATCTTGTCTGCGAAGTAGATGACAAACTCCTCACAGCGGGCCCGGGACAAGTCCCCATCCAGGCGGAGGGAGGCCGGACTCACCAGCCCCCGCACCACCCGAAACAGCTCCGCTGGACGCGACTTCGCAGACGCTATGAGGACGGCGAGGAATTCCTTCCTCGCCGTCCTCACAGCCTCCACATAGGACCGCAAATGGGCCCTATGGAGAAGACGATCGGAGACAGACCGAGTCCGACGCCAGCGTCGCTCTAGCCTCCTGCCCACACGCTTCATACACCGCAGCCCCTCAGTAAACCAAGGGGTCCTGCGGTGACGAGACCGAGGCAGAAGGCGCCTCGGAGCCACCCTGTCAATGGCCTCCTCCAGCAAGATGTTCCAATGCCGGACCAGCTCATCCACAGAGTGACCGTCCACATCCAGGGTAAGCTCCCTCAGGACCTCCTGGAACCGCTGGGGTTCCATCAGCCTCCGAGGGCGGACCATCCTAACTGGTCCCTTCCCCTTCTGGAGGGGGCGCGCTAAAAGACCGGCCTGAAGGAGGTAATGGTCCGTCCACGACAAGGGCACCGCTGTCACCTCCCCCACAACCGGACCCCCCGCCTCAAGGCCAGAGCCGAAGATCAGGTCGAGGATATGTCCCCCCACGTGGGTCGGGCAGATCACCTCCTGGGACAAGTTCATAGTTGCCATGGCGGCCATGAACTCCCGCTCCGCCCCAACAAGGCCGGCATCGGCGTGGACGTTGAAGTCCCCCAGAACCAAAGTCCTGGGGGAGCCCAACACCACCTCCGAGGCCAGCTCCGCTAGAGCGGTAAGGGATGCCGCCGGGCATGAAGGGGCCCGGTACACCAGCAGCACCCCTAGCTTGCCCCCAGCCAAATCGATCACCACGTGCAGAGCCTCTACACCCACAATCTCCGGCACTGGATACCTCCTAACAGGCCAGTCTTCCCTAAAAACAATAGCTACGCCTCCTCCCCGGCCGCTCATGCGGGGCTGATGCTGCACGGCATACCCAGCTGGAACCAGATCCGCCAAAGTTGGACCGGCCAGATCATCCAGCCAGGTCTCCGTGATGCATGCGAGGTCCACGGCCCCATCCACGATCAAATCGTGGATAATCGGGGCCTTGTTGACCACGGACCTCGCATTCATCAGCACCAGCCCCCCACGCGCGGACCCTGGACCCGGCACCTCCCTCCCCCTTAGTGGGGGGGTGATGACCTCCACCTCCCTCAGGCACCGTGGACCCCTAGGGGCCCGTGCCTTCCCACCCCATGGACCATACCGTCCGCGCCCCATCACGACCCCAATGGCCATGCCCTCCCCTCCGTCCACCCAATCCCGGCCCTTCAGACCCGGCTGCTTGCCCCCCGGCCCTCCCTCCCCCCCTCCCCCCCCATAACCCTCCCCCCCCCAACCATACCCTCCCCATTCTCCCTCGGTCTCCCCCTCTCACGGGGAGACCGAGCCACCCCCTCCCCCCCAACCCTCCCGGTCCTCCCCCTGCTCTCACCAGGGGGAGTCCCTGGGTCCACCCCCCACATTACCCCCCGTGTCAATACCCCCACCCTACCACCCTAGCCCTGAAAAATAAAAAGCCTGCCCAATAAAACACAAAAACCCCCCTGCCCCCCTGCAGTCCCCCAGAAGTGCCCCCGAAGTGCCGCGCCCTTTGGCCGCGGCCCTTCGGCCGCGAGCCTGCGGCCGCAGCCTGCGGCTCCAGCCGCTGCCTGTGGGCTTTTAGCCCCCGCTACTTCCGGGTGGGGGGGGAGGGGACAGGACAGCCCACGTGGCTGCCCTCTGCGTTCCCCCCCCTAGCCCCCAACCTCACAGTTCGTTGTCTTCTCCCCGCAGATGTCCAGCGGGGATGAGAGCAGCGGCGGCGGCCCCAGCAGCAGGTGTCAGCGGCGGCAGCGGCGGCGGTGGTGAGGCAGACAAGCCCCCCCGCACCAGCAACAAGCAGGTAGGTGATGATGGTGTTCCCCCTGCAGGCTTCATAAAGAATGAAACTAGGCTGTGTCAAATTAAGTCTCCAACTTAGAACCTAGTGTAAGGCAAAACTCACAGGGGACACATGCTGTCAAGTCTCCATTGCTGCTTTGACAATTTTCTGTCAATAATACCATATTTCAAGAAGTTGCCAAACAAGCAAAGAGCATGGGCCATGTTAGAAACGGGGATAGTGGGCAAAAACAGACGTGTGGCTGGTGGGACCGCTAAATCCTGGACGACACGGCCTAGGTCAGTTCAGGGCACTGAACTGACATGCCCACGGCCAGGGAGCCATCCCGCCGGCCTGGGTGCAGCCAGAAACACAATAAATGTGTGGGCAGACAGCCCCACCCACACTGTGCTCACAGCACCCCATCCCCCTGCCTTGACTGTCAGTCATGGTGGCCAATGAGGCACAGTCATGGCTGCTGGTCATAGCGGCACCTGGCCTGGGCCCAGGTATAGTATGGATGCACAGATATGCTAGCCCACTTTGGCCCAGTCAGGCAGGCTCTGACCTTGAAGATTGTCCAGAGGTCACAGCCTAGGCTAGCCACCAACACTGCCTGGGGCAATCTCGGGCCAACATCTGGTGGTGTGTGTTTACATGTGCTTCCAGGTCCAGGGCCAAAGCAGGCCCAAGTCACGTCTGTTTTTACCCAGTGTCACTGTCATTCAAAATATAACTTCTCTCTGGGCTTTGCTAGCTAAGAGGTTTAGAAAAAAGTTTTCAAAATATTTTATGAATTTTGAATGCCTGCGTTGATATGAATTGGACCTGATTTTTGGAGATGCAGAGTACTCACAGCTCAAACTTATGTCAGTGGGAGCTGCTGGCAATCAACACATTTGAAAATCTGGCCCAACTTCCTGAAAATGTCTCTTCTAGACACACACAGAATCAGAGAGGGCAGTGGTTGTCACATGTTGGGCACCATAGATAAGATTGTAAATGAATAAGACATTGACAGAGTTGGTAATCTGCCCTAAAAAAAATTCATAATCACAAAAGTTTGAGAGAACATATGTTGGCTCTGTGTGTGTTGGGCAGGCGGAAAAGGAAGAGTCCTGGGAAGCGGAATAAAGATGACCTTTATGAATTAATGGAGATATGAAGTCTCTAGGGTAAAAAAACCATGCATAATACAGGAAGTCACTGAACCTTGCTAATGAAATCAGCCATGCATGCAAACTATTTAGGGATAATTTACAAAGGATTTAAAAAAAAAAAAATGTGATTAAGTTTGCTTCTCAGAAAAGGCTACAGTAGCTCACTGTGAGACATCATGACAAAATCCCCTCAAACATTTCTACCCATGCACCTCAACCCTGATTTGAAATGACAGCTAACTGCAGCAGAGACAGCTCTGCTAATGCTGTTTGATAAAAATCTCTACTGTCATTCTAGAGAACCTGTGAGAGAATTCCGTATTCTGGCCACTAGAAGTGGAAAACGAGTGCATGATCCTATTGCGACAGAGTGCCACCCTGCATGTAAGATTATATTCTACCCTGTGTAGAGTACCAGCAGCACAGCCTATGCAGCATGTGAATTCAATTTACATTGTCAACAATAGGACATTGACTATACTGTTGAACTAAAATTCACATTTTATACTTTTGTAGCTCTTTTCATCAGAGAATCCAAACGGTTTTAATAAACCTTGATTCACAGGTAAAACCTCCTCCCAACAACCACATGATGTTTTCCCTCCATTTCACAGGTAATGAAAATGAGGAATGGAGGGTTTTACTTGTCCAAGATGACAAAGCAAGGGCTTGATTTAACATCTACTGTTCTTATTGTCTTTGGTATATGTGGTGGGTGCTCAGAGTCAGCACACAGGAAAATCAGATCTCAAGGGAACAAAATCTAAGTCATCCTACTTTCAGCTATTAGATCATGTTTTTTTCTAATACTTACTCCCGAATCTATTAAAACTAGCCTGCATGGTATTATTGGCCTCATTATATAGAAACCTGTATTTCTATCTCTAACTACATATTGGTTCCATTTCCAGGACTTTGTTGCAAGGCATGTATTATTAGACTGTTCACCACCAGAAACAGCAATAACTGACATTCAAGCAATTTTACAAAACTCAACTTATTGTCAGCAAAAAAGCATTTCAGTTTAAAATTCCTTAAATGTAGTAACTTATTTACAACGGGGATTAGGTACGATCATTGCAATGCAATGCCTTTAAACAGAACCACAAAGTGTTGATGAAGTTTAAAGAACAAGATATACCCCCATAGCAATTAATTCACTGCTCTTCACCAGACTGAAGTGATAAACTGCACAAGAACTCTACACCTAGATCATATTATTATGATTAGCAGCAAGCATTTATATAGTGCCAGCAATGTACCTGGTGCTTTACAAAGTAACAGAATAGACACAGTCCCTGCCCTAGGACTTACAATGTGAGAGATGGGGGTGGGTGGTGGGTGGGGGGAGACGAAGGAAGGGGAACAGAGGGAGAGACAAGGGGTGTAACATTCACGAAGATGCGAGGTCCCAGGTGCACGTGCTTGGTTTGGTTACATCGAGAATGATGGCTGGCTGGTCCATGTGGTGAGGATATGAGTACACAGACCTCAGGTAACAGATTGTACTGGATGGTAGGTATCAGCAGGAGTTAGGTGAGGGGAGCGAGGAGTTGGGGAGGGCAGAGCAGAAGAGTTGGGTCTTGAGGAGGAATTTGAAGGTATGAAGGAAGGGGGTGAGGCAGATGTGGGCAGGGAGTTCCAGGCATGGGGGGCGTGGGAGGGCGAGAGAGAGGACAGAGGAGGAGCAGAGTTCATGGCCTGGAGTATGGAGGGAAATTAGCGCAGAGAGGTAAGGGGAAGCAAGGTTGTGAAGAGTTTTATAGGTGAAGACTAGGAACTTGTGCAGGATTCATTCAGGAAGGGGGAGCCAGTGAAGAGAGGAGGGGCTGCATTTGGTCGAAGAGACGGGCGAGGTGGATGACCCTGGCAGCAGAGTTTTGGAAGGAGATAAGGGAAGAAAGAAGAGAGCGGGGGAGGCCAGTGAGAAGGAGGTTACAGTAATCGAGGCGAGAGATGACCAGGGCATGAACAAGGGTTTTGGCAGAAGAGACAGAGAGAAAAGGGCAAATCTTAGTAATGTTATGGAGGGAGAAGCAGCAGGATTTGGCAAGAGTCGATGTAGGGTTTAAAAGAAAGGGGTGAGTCGAAGATGAAGCCTAAGCTATGGGTTTGGGGGATGGGAAATATGGTGACCCCGTCAATAAGAATCAACAAGGAGGAGGGAGAGGAAGGATGGGGGAGAAAGATAAGGAGTTCAGTTTTAGTCATGTTGAGTTTGAGTTGATGTTGAGACATCCAGGTAGAGATATCAGAGAGATAGCTGGTGAGGTGAGCTTGAACAGATGGAGAGAGAGAGGGAGTAGAGAGATAGAGTTGAGTGTCATCAGCGTAGACGGGATATTGGAAGCCATGGGAGGCAATGAGTTTGCCTAAGGACAGGGTGAAGAAAGAGAGGAGGACAGAGCCTTGGGGAACACCAACTGAGAGGGGAAAGGAGGAGGAGGTGGAGTTGGCAAGAGATACCTTGAAGGAGTGGTCAGAGAGGTAGGAGAACCAGTTGAGGATGGAGCCATGGAAGCCAAGGGTGTGAAGCGAGTCCAGCAAGAGTGAGTGGTCAACAGCACTGAAGGCAGCAGAGAGGTCAAGGAGGACATGAATGGAGTAGAGGCGATTAGATTTAGCTGCAAGAAGATCGTTGGTGATCTTAGCGACAGCAGTTTCAGTAGAGTGAAGGGGTGTAATTCAGATTGGAGGGGATCAAGAGAGGAGTTGACGTAGAGAAAGTTGAGGCAGCGGGAGTAGGCAACACGTTCAAAAAGCTTCGAAGCAAAAGGAAGGAGTGAGACAGGATGGTAGCTTGAAGGGTCAGAGGGGTCAAGAATGGACTTTGAGGATAGGAGAGACAGTGGCGTGCTTGAAGGCAGAGGGAAAGGAGTCAGTAGAGAGGGAGAGGTTGATGATGTGCAGGAGGGAAGGGGTGACAGTGGATGCAATGGAGGTCAGGAAGCGGGAGGGGATGGGGTCAAGGGGGCAAGTGGAAGGGTTGGAGGAGGAGATTTCCTCAAGGGAGGTGGGAGGGAAGGAGGAGAGGAGAGAGAGGGGAGGGAGTAAGAAGAGGAGAGGCGCGAGAAGTGATGTCGAGGCGGATCTTGTCTATCTTGGAGGTGAAGAAGGAAGCAAGATCCTGAGCAGAAAGAGAAGAGGGAGGAGGACAGGGGGGCTTGAGGAGGGAGTCAAAGGTGGAGAACAGGTGGCGAGGGTCCCGAGAACAGGACTCAATGCGGGAGGCATAATAATGCTGTCTAGCAAGGGAGATAGCAGAAGTAATGGAAGAGAGAGAATTTGAAGTGAAGGAAATCAGCATGAGAGTGGAATTTGCGCCAGAGGTGTTCAGCAGCACCGGTGCAGGAGTGGAGGTGGTGGATACTGGGAGTGAGCCAAGGATGGGGGAGCAGGAGGAAAGGGGGGCAAGGGAGTCAAGGGTGGAGGAGAGATGCATTGAAAGCAGAGACGGCAGAGTTGGGGGAGGAGGAGTAGAAGACTGAGGGGAGAGAGAGGAGGAAACGTTCAGGGGGTTAATGGCCTGTGGGTCACGGACGGGGTGTGGAGATGAGGAAGAGGGGCAGTGAGAGACGTTGAAAGAGACAAGGAAGTGGTCAGAGATGGGATGAGGATCAAAAGAGAGATCAGAGACAGCAATTCCTAGAGAAGATGAGGTCAAGAGGATGGCCGTTAGCGTGGGTGAGGGAGTTGTTCCAAAGGTGGAGGTTGAAGGAGGAGGCTAGTGAGAGGAAGCGAGAGATGGAGGGCTGGGAAGGGACATCAACGTTAATGTTGAAGTGACCGAGGATGAGAGTGGGGGTATTGTTGGAGAGGAAGAAAGTGAGCCAGGACTCGATCATATCGCCTGCCACTGAAACGCAGTCAAGTTCATTGGGTTGCCATTGGTATCTTACTAGTAATGCACGATAGGAAGTCAAGACTACTGCATCTAACTGAAATAAAGGACTGGGTTTTGAAACAGGACTATTGAAAACATTCTAAAATAATTAGGTGGCTTCAAGACTGCAAAAGGAAATAATTTGATATTCTAATTTTGACAAGAAAAGGAGAGTTGTTTCCATTTAACAAGCAAGATTTAACAATATAGCTCTAGCCATGTCCTTATCAAGATCAGAAGAATCATGAGAAGATTCATCTGTAGAAAGTTTCCTAAGCATTTCTGCAGTTAAGGAGGCAAGATGCTTTAACAGTCTGGTGGGAAGAGTGTCATCCACAGATTAGGTTCCTCCAGGCTACCAGAATAGACTATGCCAGTTTTAAGTATTGGCATCATTTCAATGACTTCAGAGTTCCTGTAAGGAATATTAGTCATAGTTAAAACTGGCAAAAAAGTATCTTCTGGAATCCTGGAGGTACCTGATCTGTGGATGACACTCTTCCCACCAGACTGTTAAAGCATCTTGCCTCCTTAACTGCAGAAGTGCTGAGGAAACTTTCTACATTTGTGTTTGATAATATAAGAAAACTGTGTGTTACTAGGCTTAGGGTGATAACAAATGAGATGCTGCCCCACATTGGCCCCTGGTAACCCCGGATTCACCTGTCAGAATGGTGGCTACCCCAGGGAAGCCCCACCCCACTTTATTCCCATGAATGTTGGGAGTCAGCGCTAGCATGCCCCTCTCGGCTGACAGCTGGCTGGAAGAGGGGAGCACAGAAGTCCCCAGAAGCTCACTTTGTGCTCCCCTCTGCCAGCTGTCTGTGAGCTGAGAGGGGCGTGCTAGCGCTGGCTCCAATGGAAAGTGGTGTCGCAGCCAGAGAAGAAGCCTTTCCTGGCTGCGACCCCTGTTTCATCAGAGCAAGTGCGGATCACACACTCTCAGCTGACTGGGAGAGGGGAGCACAGGCACAGGGGAGTAGTGTGCTGTGCTTTGGCTGGGCAATTTGAGCTTGGAGCTGGCGGCAGGGAAGGGAGGGAGGAAGGGAAGCAGCCTGCGCTGCATCTGCCTTGGGTTCCCTTTCTTACCAGGAAAGGAGAGCAGCGGGCATGGAAAGGTGGGTCACGGCCAAAGCAGCAGCCATCCCTGGCCGTGATCCCCCTTTCCATCGGAGCCAGCACTAGTGCACCCCTCTCAGCTGACAGCCGACTGGAAGAGCAGAGCTCAGAGCTCCCCAGAGGATCTCAGGCGTGTGGATCTGCACTCCCCTCTCCCAGTTGGCTGTTAGAGAGGGGTGCACTAGCACTGGCTCTGATGGAAAGGGGGGCCACAACCTCCCTGTCTGCAACATCCCTTTCCATTGGAGCCAGCACTAGTGCACCCCTCTCAACCGAAAACTGGCAGGGGGGAGGGAGAGGAGTGTAAGTGATCAGACTGTCCCTGGAGGTCACCTAATGTCTGGAGGGGGGTGCCAGGCCCAGGGACAACAAGGTTGCTTGAGTGGCTGCCCAGCTGTCAGGCAGCCAGGGGTGGGTGTGGGTGGGAAGAGTGTGCTAGTGCTATTTGTGGCAGCTGGTACAAGCCCATGAACTGTAGGCATGGGGCTGACTATTTGAAGGGCTCCCAACACTGTCCTCGCTGGTGGCTGCTGCATGGGGACTCCACAGGGTGGTTCTGGGGTGCTCCTGGTCTGTGTGTTAATTAATACCCTTAGGGTTGTTTATTTGTAAAAGCAAATCATATATGCAACTCTCCCCCTAATATGAAAGAGAAGCAGGCTGCTTTATCCTCAGATGTGATGCAGTAAACTGATGAAGTCGAAGTCCAGAAGTAGCAGCAAACAAACAGTATATAATCCTCCCCCAGCTTGTTACTCGTCATGTACAGCTGTATTGTTCAAGACACATTGGGTCTAAATAGAACTTTGCTGCTATTTTCATTTCAATTCAGAGTCTGAACTTGCATATTTGCAATACAACTACCCTGCATTTGCACTGCCACACAGCCTGAATTTTCAAGGCTCTGTTTTGTCAGTGGCAAGCTTGAGTCCTGGATACCAAGTTGGTACATTGCTCACTGGTCCCCCCTAAAATGACACCTGGTGTTTGTAAGAGATGACAGCTTTCAATGTAATGATGCTTATTAACATCAAGATGTTTTACAAGAAGCTGAAGAAGTGTCCTGACACATAAGGTTGTCCAATTAGGCAGATTTACATAAGTAATAAGCCCTCAAAAAGGTAACATTCATGCTAAAGTGTCTTAGCATCATCTTCTCAGAATCTGTGAATGCAATAGGAAGGGAAGGAAACAGTCTAGTGGTTAATCAGGGTTCTAGGAAGACAGAAAATCTGGGTTTTATTCTTAACTCTCACACTATATTACTACATGACCTTATAGATCACTTAACAGCTGCGTCTCAATTTTGCCATGTGTAAAATGGGAATACCATCAATTCCTCAGGAAATTATGAAATAAAATGTTGCTTTATACTGTACCGTGTTTCACATAGATTGATCATTGCCATGCTTTATATGGACTATCCTAAGATATTTTATGTCGCTAAGCAACATAGAATCATAAACTGTATGCAGTCAAAGAGATTACAGAAACTGTGGAGCAGAAAACAATAAATTAAACAAGCCAACAAAAAGACTATTTGAATAACTATGCTTGAATATCTCCTAGTAGTTGTAAGAACTTGAATTGTCTTACCTTCTTGATACAGCAAGTGTGGGGAACTCCACAAGCCAGGGGACCACTGCTGTTGCATGAGTGGTACTGATTAACTTTCCAATCTTTGTATTCATCACCTCCACAGCAGGAAAACTGTACAAAGAACAAGAATACATACACTAGGAAAGGGAACATGTGATTAACAGTAATATTTCCAATAGGGTCTCCAACAGGGGGCTTGTGGCTGCTCTCTGAAAGCTGCTCTCTGAAAGCTGATGGAGACCATAGGGCAGAACACCCATAGCCAGCACCAGGAGACACTGCTGGAAAGGCTGCCATGAAGATCCAGGAGGCAGTCATTAGGAGGTGGGAAGCAACCAGCCACTGCTGGAGTCAAAGGGAGAAGGGAACACTGGGACTCTCTTGAGAAGAAACCTATGGCAAGTCAGGGGTGGGGAAGGGGAAGAGAAGAGCTGGAGCCTGCAGGATGCAAGGGTCCTAAGTAGGGTTGCCACCTCTCATGAATTAATCCTGAGACATCCACAGACCAAAATGGGATTCTCAGGGCCAAATTGTGAGAGGTCCCAAGGCATGGGGTAAGGTTACAGAACACATGGAAGGATAAGACGAGTTTTCTCATAGGCAAGAAGGCACTTCTGGTGATGGAAGAACATGAGGAATGGGGGAAAGAGGCATATGAAATGCTGGACTGCAGGAGAGATAGAGGCATATATGAAGTGGCCATTGGTTAGGATGGGACTTGAAAGAAATGCTTTCTGTTTCAGACTCACCTTAATCCCAATCGAACAAAAATTTTCATGAGTACATTATTCCCATGCAATTATGCACAATAGTAAACTTAAGTTACATACACATGTTCAGAAAATAAGAATACTGTATACACAGTTAAATTATGGTACCCAAAATAAAACAACACTTACACATTGGGTGTTTTTACATGGGTGCTCAACCCCAGGGCAAGTCTGGGGGTGTATCCCTATGTCTGCCCGCTTGCAGCCACGTCTGAGTCCATTTTAAATGGACCCAGTAGCTGCTGCAGCCTGCAGTCAGTCTGTGCGGCACTCCCCTTCCCCACACCATAGAGCTGCGGGAGGATTGGCCACCGCACGCAGCTCTATGGTGTTGCCCAGTAAAAGCCCTAGCCGGGAGCAGAGCTGCAGCAGCCATTCGCCAAGTAGACAGACCGCTGCTGCACCTCCAGCCAGTGTCCCAGGTTTAGGTGGTCTGCTCTACTGGCAGAGCTCCAGGATGTCCTGGAGTACCGCTAGCAGGGCTGGGCTTCTGCTCTGCCTCCATATCTGGCAGCCGGCCTGCCCTTACATGGATGGGCTGCCTGGGTGTAAGGCAGAGCTGAGCCGTGGGCGCCGTTTACATAAAGGTACCCATCAGTGTGATGCCAGCCCTGCCTCAGAAGAAAAAGAGTCCTTTGCAGTAGGAAAGAGGAATCGGTTGACAGGAGGCTAAAGGGAGCTCTCTATTGAGGCTGTTCTGAACAGGCAGAGTCAGACCAACACAAGCTGCACAGCCTGTCAGCACACAGGAGTCAACCGGCTTGGATCAAGCAATTATAAAACTGACAGTTAACACAGAAATTAGGTAGAAAAAATTTCTGTGTGGGTGCTATGAGAAAAATGACGAGACCGCTTGCTGTGAACTAGACCAGAACCTACTCTCCTAAATCAAAGCAGATTTCTAAATTACTCTCTGTGGGGATTTTGAGTCAGAAGAGCAGAGTCAAGCAAGCTAGGCAGCCTTGACATGCCTGGAGCAGTGAAGCATAAAAAGGAGAACACTCAAATAATTATTTAATACTGAACATTTTCAACTGACAGGTACATATAGCATTTAATCCCATTGCTCCTCTGGGTACAGCTCCTGAAATCCCACCTAGTTTGTGGAACAGAAACTAAGAGCTCAAATTATTTCTTGCTCAATAGAGCCATAAACATAAACACACATCAACAGAAACTGTAGTCAGTTTGCCGTGAACAATGAGTGTCCCACACAAAATCTTTTCAAGCAGTCCATTCTGCAGGCAATGGAAACAGACTTTAAATTTGCATGTTCTTATGCATTTTTCTATAAGTGTTCAGGATGATACCAGTATGGGCTTGTGTGAACAGCAATATATTTCTGACTAAATAGACTAAACATAGGGCACCACAGTAGCACACACATAGCTTGTGTCTGGAAGATGCTCTTATACTGGAGGTTCATGAAATCTTGTCAAGGACTTAATAACTATAAAGGCACAGGTTCCCAAATGTTTTGCCTTTGAGACCCCAATTTTGAACCATAAATAAAATCTTTCAACTCCAAGGAGCAACAATGATAAGCAAATGATTAAATACTGATCAGGACTCAATTCACAGACAATGAAACACCAGCTTGGATCCTGATCCACAGTTTGGAAAACAGCTATAAGTGGTGAAAATCCTATTTATCAGACCATTTAAGCTGGACAGAATACTGGAGTATGCAGAACAGCATGAAATATTTCTGCCACTGGCTGGAAGAGACAGACTACTTTTCAGGCTGTTTTCACACATTACATAATGGACTATTATAATAACCGAAGATAATACTGTGTTTTATAATTCCACAATTTTTATAATGTGTGAATGCACTATTCCCCTTTTATGTTGCAAGATCTCCAGTCATTGTAAAGCCACATTTAGTAGCTCTTGCAACAACCTGAGATCTTGTAGCATAAAAGAGGAATAGTGCATTCACGTATTACAAAAATTGCAGAATTATAAAACCTGATATTATCTCCAGTTATTAGATTAGCTCATTGCACAATGTGTGAAAGCAGCCTCTGTTTGGGTCTTCAATCTCTAAAATATGGTTCTTGGAGAAGAGTTAGCTGTCTCCTTTTTTTCTTTTTGACAATACCATATAAGTTTTATATGATAAAACTTTCCGGCCATTCATAGATTTGATTTGGCTTCCAGGCACACAATTATTTATTTAATTAAACATATTTATTTATATAATTATATTTATATTTATTTATATCTCACTCTTCCACCTAAGGCTCAGAGCGGGTACTGAAAAACATATAAATTCCCTACCACCACCACCCTGACACCCTATCCCTGCCTGCCAAATGCTTGACCAAAAAGAAAAGTCTTATATATCGCCTCTGGAAAATGCCCAACCTTGGGCTTTGATGAATCTCCAGGGGAAGGGAGTTCCACAATATGGGGCCAGCAACTGAGAATATCTCCCTGCACATCCTTGCTGTATGGACCAGCTGGAATCCACAAGAGGGAGCTCCTGGGATGGAGGATGGGGAAGGTGTTAACATCATTTGCCTACTGAAGCTTTTGAGAGAAATTTGTATAAGGAGCAAGGAAAGTGCTGGAGTTCTAATTTTATGCACTAATCAACACTTGCCTCATCAATATATTGTGATTCCAAATCTAACAATTAAGCAGAAGGGAAATATTTTTCAATAAATACAGACCAGTTTCTAAATAACCCTTCTCTCTTCCCATCCCATGGCCTGGAAACAAGACAGTAAAGATTAACGAAGTATAACAATGTGCATTGTATTCATTCTCCAATTTACTGGGCTTTAATTAATCTTGCTGCTTGGTTAATTTATTCTAGGAGTAATTATTTTCCATACAAGAGTGCACATTGGTTATACAGGCCACTGACAGCCGTATGTTTATTTAGATGAGATACACAGCAAGGGTTACAGCAGAGCAGGCGTCTTCATTCTATCCTCTACAGAAGTATTGCACGCTTTGACTTGCAGGGACTATGGATCAAGAGGACAGGGCAGTCTCCATGACTTATTCAAGGCTTTGCGTCTAAAATGAGATTAACAACGTTCTAGATTTTGAAATATTTGGCTTGGCTTCCCCACGGTCACCCCTGGCAATAGATCAAATGGAGAGGATCCCTTTGCAGGGATCATAAGCAATAGACCAGCCAGCTGTAGATTACCACAGTAGAGGGTAACATGACAGCTTAGGTTGAAACAAGTCTATTATGGAAATGTTGGTTTGTACACTGTTGTGAGCACTTTTGTTTCAAGCGTGTTACAGCTGTGGTGTGGGTGTCCAGCAGGTTCCTAAGAGCTTCAAATTTCTGCAGGCAGGGCTTAGAGGCCATTTAAAAAAAAATATGGATGGAGGTGGTTATGTAATGTTACCTTGAGAGATTATTTATTCACAAGTTGCCAGACTATAAAAACAGGTCTTGTTTCAATATAACAGCACACAGCTAATAAGAACTGACATTAAGTAGGGTTGCCACCTATGTATATTTTTTCCAGGCCATTTATGAAAAATACATGTCTTGGCACCAATGGAGGCCCCACAACATGCATTTTTCATGAGTGGCATGAAAAAATATACATAGGTGGCAACCCTAACATCAAGGAAAGGGCAAAACCAGGGTCAGAACAACTAACCTCCTATCAATTCACTAAGTTTCTAATGCAATGCTGACTTTTGAAAAATCTGAGCAGTTCAAACAGTCAAGCCCACAGTCCTTCCCTCAGGCTTTGAAAGGCTTGCAGGTCCCCAAGGGAAATACTGGTTCTCCCCTTGTGTCTTGCTGTCACCCATGGCCTCTATTTATTTATTATTTATTTATTTATATTTTTGCTCCACCCTATCCCCTAAGGCTCAGGGCGGTTCACATTATAGAATTAGAGAGACAAAGTGGTTCGAATGATCTTTCTTATTGGACCAACTGTTGTTGGTAGAAATAAGCAAGCTTTCGGGCCACACAGGGGCCTTCCTCAGGCATGTAGTGTAGCCAGTAGAAATATATAAACTGAGCAAATGTAGGGCAGGTATATATGAGGGGGCATGGAACGAGTGGGAGTGGATAGGACAAAGTAGCAGGTGGGAGGAGGGAGTAAAGAGAGAGAAATGTGCCAGATATTTAAAAACAGCTGTAAAATTATATAATGTTGTAGGAGACAGACAAACAATAGGTAATGGTATCACACAGAGAGGGCAAACATATGGATTAGGGGTAAAGCGGGAAACAGCTTATAAAGTGAAGGGAATACGCATTATATATAGAATTATAGATATGTAAAATAAAATACACAATAAAACCCATATAAAACCCAACACTGCCCTCCACCCCTGATCTACCTACGCCCGTTAAAAGTCTGGCCGAATAAATAGGTGTTACACCACCTCCAGAAGATGCTCAAACTAGGAGTTAAGTGAACCTCCAAGGGAAGGGAGTTCCAAAGCTGTGGAACAGCCACTGAGAATGCCTCTCTGCATGCCCAGGATGTATGAACCGGAGTCAATGATGGAACTTACAAGAGGGTACCCTTGGTTGATCTTAGAGGCCGTGTGCCATGAGACTGCTGTGGCCTGCTTGTCCACTGCTCATTGGCCAGTGATACATCCATCAGCTACTGCTGAGCTGCTCGCCCCTCCCAACACAGGCACAGTTCAAGAGTTCAATCCTATTTAGGGCTCTGAGATGTCTGCTCCCTCCTCCCCTCTTCGCATTTCCCCTCCAAAACCCAACTGCCACAGCACTAATAATAATGACAACAATAATGACATTGTCATTTTTGTTATCGTTGTCGTTATTCTCGATTGTCATTTTCATTATTGCAGTAATGATAATGAAAATGACAATTTTCATTATCGTCACTGTAATAACAAAAACGACATGCACACCCCAAGGGGAGGGACTTAAGGAGGAAGGTGGTCCTTTAGATATGTAGGGCCCAGGCCGTTTAGGGCTTTATAGGTCAATACCAACACCTTGAATTGTGCTTGGAACGCTCTGGAAGCCAGTGCAGACTCTGAAGCACCGGTGTTATGCGCTTCCAGTGACCCACCCATGTCAAAAGGTGGGCCACTGCATTTTGCATAAGCTGCAGCCCCCAAACAGTCTTCAAGGGCAGCCCCACGTACAGCACATTGCAGTAATCTAGCCTTGAAGGCATGGATGATGGTGGTCTGATCCCTATCTAAGATAAATGGATGCAGCTCTCTTACCAGATGGAGTTGGTGAAAGGCACTCCTGGTCACCATCATGACCTGATGTTCCAGATGCAGCTCAGGATTCAGGACTACCCCAAGATTATGAAACCGAGTAATCAGAGGAGGCTGTAACCCATCAATGATGAGTGTCCCAATCCCCTCCTAGATCACAGGGCCGGCCAACTACCATCATTGCAGTCTTGTCTCGATTCAGCTTCAGTTGGCACATCTACATCCAGTCCCCAACGGCAGCCAGGCACTGAGTAAGCACTGAGACTGCAGGACCTGGGTTGGATGAAAAAGCTAAATAGATTTGGGTGTTGTCTACATATGGCAATGCACCCCAAATCTACGCATGATCTTGCCCAATGGCTTTAGATACACATTGAACAGGAGGGGAAACAGGATGGAAACCTGATGGACCCCACAGAACGGGGGTGGAAGAACAACAAAGAATTGCCCATCACCATCTGCTGGAGCCTCCCTGACAGGAATGAGTGGAACTACTCAAGAGCCGTCCTGCGGAACCTTGCCAGGTCCTGCAGTTCTGTCATCAACGCCTCCTGTATTCTCTAAGAAAGCACTCCCTCCAGCTGCCAAAGGCTTCCTTTCCTTAGAGCCAGCTCCTTTAGCCTCCTTCCCTCATGAGCCTTATTTCCCACCCCCCCTGAGGGACAACTGTCATTCTCAACTGATATTCTGTAATGGCCCCTCACCAACTGCCAGTCAGCAGCAGTAGCAGCCCCCTTCCCTCCTTGGAGTTGCAGACACAGTGAGAGCACCTGCTTACAGTCAATAACAATGTATTCTAGGATCAAAACCTTTCCGTTTAGGAAGGGAGTTAATGCTCTTACAAATTCAACCATGGTTCAAAAAGCATGGAAATTGTAAGTTGTTGGAAATAATCAAGCGTTCGGGTACGCAGGACCCTTCCTCAGGCATGTAGCATAGCCAATAGAAATATATAAACTGAGCAAATGTAGGGCAGGTATGTATGAGGAGGCATGGAATGGGTGGGAGTGAATAGGACAAAGTAGCAGGTGAGAGGAGGACTTAACTCCCGTGCCATGAAAATGAGTAAAGACCTTGTACAGTCTCGTATATTGTGCTTGCTTACAACTTAGGATGTTAACAAACGAGCTGTTGACCCACATGAGCACCGGATTCATCTGCCTGTCTGAATGGTGACCACCAGATGTTTGCCCTGGGGTTGCTATTCACAGCATCATCCCAGGAAACGTGGAACCCGCTGTGTGCCCAAATCTGGGCAAAGTAAGGGCAACGGGTGCTCATGGGGCAACTGCATGTCTGCTGGGGTGGGCCACAGTGCACCCCTGTGGGTTCAGGTGCGCACTGCCTCCATGCGCGTCCTGCACCATAGAGTCATGGGTGATAACCTAGAGCATTGCTAGCATGACCCGGGGGGGGGAGGGGGGAGAAGAGACATGCAATGCCGACCTGTCTGTGTAGTTCATCGTCCAACATGTGTTAACACCCTTAGGTTCCATGCACCCACACTTTGTCTTGGTCTTTCAGCCCCAATCCTCTTCCTCTGTAGATTGGGGGCAACACTGAAGCAGAGGACAGCAAGCTCCTCCACATCCCATCCCTGTCTCCACGGTAGCCATCATTTCTTCTTCATTTTTAGTTTCCCTCTCAGGCAGCAGTTCAGGTGCATCTGCTTACTATACAGGTCATTAAGGGCAAGGAAATATTTGTTACAGTATATCATGCATTGCAGTACTATACTGTATTAGAAAGGGATTGGCTCTCTATGGGCTGTGGCTCCTGATTGAGGATTGGTTGCCATCTGCTTTCCCCTGAAGTACAGCCCTCATAAGAGGCCCAAGCTACCCATCAACCTTCTTCCCCCTACAGATACCCCCACAGTACTTGAATATCCCATTGTCCCCATCCCAACTGAAAGTACATACGAAAATCATACATACACTTAGTCCCCATCCCTGGCTGTCCCTAAACTTTGTCCCTGAATACAAATCACCTATCTCTCAGCCTTCTCCCCTCATATACCCCCCAACACCTAGATACCCCCCTCCCCATACAAACACCGATCCTGACCACCTTTGCCTGCCCCAGTCTTGTCTGTGGAAACAACACCCCTCTCTAAGACTTTCCCTCCTACATACTCTCCTCCCAGCACTTGTCTTCCCATTACCAATACATACATACACTTCCCCCACCCTTGCCTACCCCCCAAGCCTCATTTGTGCGTATGCATCACCCATTTCTCAAGCCTTGTCACCCCAAAATGCTTCCCCAGTGCCTGGGTGCACCCTCACCATACAGAGACTTCCCCACTGCCCAGCTCCCCCAGTCTTGTCTTCCTGTACACATCTCACACCCATTAGCCTTGTTCCCCCATATACAACCCCCAGTACTCAGCTGTCCTGTTTTCCCCAACCCAAATGAAAGCATATAGGAAAAGCAGGGACCTCCTACTGTTCCCAGCTTCAGGGTTGTCCCTAACCTGCAGAGTTGTTCCCCACTCTTCTGCTATTTCGGCGCTTATGTAAGACCTCGCTGTTCTGCCAGGCCTTTGGCGAGGGGAAGGGTGGGTTTCTTTTCCCTGCATTTGTGAATTTTTAATTGTTTTAAAATTGTTTTATTGTTTATATTGTTGTTCACCGCCCCGGGCTGCCCTGTGGGCAGGAGGGGCGGGATAAAAATTTTACATAAATAAAATAAATAAAAATTTGGACTGAAAGGCCAAGACAAAGTGTGGGAACATGGAGTCTAAGTTGTAAGGGAGCATAATACACGAGACTGTACAAGGTCTTTACTGATTACGTGGTGCATAAGATAAGGCAGGAGCCTTAACTTACATTTTCCATGCTTTTTGGAGCATAGCTGAATTTGTAAAAGCCTTAACTCCTCTCTTAAACTGAAGGTTTTTTGATTCTAGAATTTCCCAGTTTTTAAAAAATGGAAATACACTAAATTCCCCTTCCTACAACTGTACCAACCTGGAAAAAAATAGACTGACTTTGTTCTGGCCTCTAATTTGCCCATGAACAGCATAAGACGGCCATAAGTTCCCACAATCACAGCAAAGTATCAGTCTATGACGGGGGATTTTGTTTCTTTTAATTTTTTTGGTAGTTTTTTAAAATACATTTTTAAGAATAATTTTAAATATTTTTCAAAATATTTTTCCTAATCTAACCTAATTAGCATATTTAACTGATCTAACCTATCTTAAGCTATAATCTATTTATCTTCCTGCACACTCTGCAGGACTGGGCATGATGGTAGTGGCTGGAGGTTAGGGAGGCCGGGCATGCCTTTGTACCCTGGAAGCCTCTACTGTGGCATACAGCCGCTACCCATGCTCCGCTATGGAAACCCGGTAGGTATCCCATGCCGTCTTCTGTCCCTGGAGGAGGGAATAGTAGCTTTGCTGGTAGTGTACTTTCTGTGTCAGATCTTGCCACTCCCTGACAAACCCGTCACGTTCCACCTGCGGCCCATCAATTGTTGCCCATGCATTCTGAATATCTCTGGCATCTGCATTAGGGCACTTGGGGTAGGGATGGTGCTGCTCCTGGACCGGGCTGTGGAGGAACAGGTGGTGGCTGCTGGAGCTCAACAGGTGGAGGTGAAGAGGCTTTATCCCCTCTTCTAGCATCCTGTGTGGATGAGTGTTCCCTTCTGGGTCTGGAGGCGCCTTGCCAAAAGCACTGCCCACTCTGGGTCCAGGTTTTGCACTGGCATTGAGTACCCTATCTTGTACTGCCCAGCTGGTACTGCAGGTAGATAGTAGTGCAGGGCAGAGGTGCCATGATCAGTCCCCCTGTGCACTGCATTGCAGCAGGTGCACAGTGCCTCTTCTGGGGCCATTTCAGGGGGCTGAAGGAAATAATCTGACACCTTTGATGAGTGCTCCCTCCGCCTGCCATGGCCCCCTCAAGATCCACCCCCCCCCAATTCTCCACACCCCAGTTCCTGAATACCTCACTGAATCTAATCAATGTATCTAATGCTATCTATCTATATGCTATTTCTGTTGCTGTCCTTACACAAAATGGATGTCATTTCCCATTTATTTCTGGTGTTTTCCATCCATTTTCACCACTTTTAATCAACTTCCAGAAGTTTGTGTCAATTTCATGGACTTTTGGGGACTGTCGGGGAATTTTCAGGACTCTCTAGGACTTTGCCCAGGACCAAATGCCCTCCTCCATCAACCAACTCCTAAGCTTGGGGGTGAGGGTGGGACTGGTGACTTCCTCAGGTCTCCTACAGCAACAAATGTCCTTGCAGTGCTTCTCAATAGAGGGATCAGTCCACCTGCTAAACCTGCACAGCATTCTGCACATGCGAGACAATTTTGCAAGTTTACTCTCTCCGCTTGGATAACATGGGAACTGCAAAACATCCTAGCTTCAAAACTACACAATAGATTTTAAAGATTAAGACTCAGGAATGGACTACAATCCAGCCAGGGATTTTCTGAAACCTCTACATCTTCAGACGTATAACTTTTCTGAGTCAAGAGAAACCGGTTGCAAAAACCAGAAAACACAGTTACGTCTCCAATTTTCGAACTCAACCATTTCTCACCCAACCCGTCTGAAATTTGGACAGCTTCTACCCCTCACCGAAGTGACCTTCTCTATGACCCTTCACAGTGATAGGATAAATCATCTCAATTTTATAACAAGTATAATTTTTGTGATTTTAAACAGAGTGCAAGCTGCCTCAACTATAAAGCCACTTGCGACACTGTAATTAAACTATTTACAGTTACCAAACCCAGATCTTCAATTCACATAAAAGAAGGAACGTTTATACCACTCTTTCACAATCCCCAACGATAGATGCCACAAGGAGATGAGCCATTTGACTAGTATTCAGTCAGTCCATACTATCTCTCACATAGTAGGTGTCCCTTCAGTTGAGTAGTCTCAGTACTCTAGCTTCACACTTATCCTAAAAATACTTCTCATGTGTAAGAGAGAATGGGGTGTAAATCTTTACCCACATACACCATAAACATAAAAAATGGTAATAGAAAGTTACACTCTGGTTGGCACTAAAACTGGCATTTCCCAGTTGTGTTTAAAACAACAGGAACTGAATTGTATTGAGTTATTTTATTACTAACACAGCAGCATTGTGTTATAGAGATGGTAACTAGAACCTTATGAAACATTACATTTATAATTCAAAATAAACTGAGCACATTTTATGATCTAACATTTCTCTCCATACCTTAGCCCCGTTTAATAAGGCTTATTCAGTTGCTAAATTTGCAGTGGGATGTACATCATTAAAAAGCATTAATGATGATTTACTCTACTCTGTGTCAGTGTATTTAAAAAGGGAGTGATATTAACGGACCTTGATTCTCATTTCAGCTGAGCTCAGCAGAGAAACAAGCGACAAACCTTTTACATGTTCCAGACTGTGCTCACTGTGGCGGGGGGGTTGGTGCCAGCCCCTTTTCTCCTCAGGAAGGAGGTTCATGTTATCAGCAAGCTGTCATCTAAATCAGTGAGGGTGATGAGGCTGGTCCGGGCCTTCGTACTCAAGAATGAACATAATGTTTACAGCTAAGCATGTACCCGGTATTAACAACGGCATAGCCGATGCACTCTCTCGATTCCAGACAGAACAATTTTGCCTACTTGCCCCAGAAGCCAGGGAGGAGCTAGACCCATTCCTGAGCGACATGTGGAACCTTGGATATTAGACCTCTTTCAGACAGTCCTAGGTTCCCTTGCCCCCAGAACCAGGAGGGCATACAAAATGGCATTCTCTGAGTTTCAGGATTTCAAGTTCTGGAACAGCTGGCCCCTGGGTTTCCCCATTCCCGAAAGCCAAATGCTTCGGTTTGCCTTATCTCTGCGTAGCAAGGGCCTTGCACCGGGTACCACTTCTGGAAAGATAGCGGCATAGCCTTTGCTAGCCAGGCTGTGGGTTATCCTTCCCTGGACAACAGCTTCTTCATGAGCCATGATGCGAGAAAGCTGGTCCAGGGAGACCCCGCCAGTTCGGGATAGCCGAGCCCCCATTACTCCCCAGCTGTTGACTCACCTAATTGGCATATTGCTAGACTCTAGTCGGTTCTTCTGGCCGGGAAATCCAGCTTTTCGCCACAGCATTCTCGGTTGCCCTATTCAGGGCATTCAGGATAAGTGAGCTTGTACAGAACTCAAGAACTGACTTGTCAGCCAGGACCCTCCAAATTCAGGACGTGGGGTAGGAAGGCAGCGCTCTTACTCTCCACTTACAATGGTCAAAAACTGACCAGAGAGGAAGAGGGCGGCCGATAAAACCTTACCCCACCGCCCACGGCATGATCTGTCCGGGCCATGGGGGTGTACTTAAGTCAGCGCCCCCCAGGCCCTGGTCCCCTATTTAGGCATGAGGATGAGAGTCCCCTGACTCGATACCAGTTTGGGGCCATGATCAGCATGTGCGTGAGGGAGCTGGGCCTCGATCCCCTGCGGTACAGTTCACATTCATTCCAGATCGGGGCCGCATACACTGCGGAAGAAATTGGCCTTCCAAGCCAACAAATACAGCAAATTGGGAGATGGCGATCCCATGCCTACAGAACATATGTGAGGGATACTCAAATGCGGCGGACAGGACATCACGCCATGGTGGAGGTGGCGGCCGGGTTCAGGGAGTCACAACCATGCAACTTTGTCTTATCTTGCAGACGCGCCAGCTCTGCAGGCCAGAATGGTAGTGTGGATCATCAGCCACAGCATCATTCACTGGGCAGCAAAGATGGCCACACACAGTGGGTGGGGCACCCAGCTGGG
Source organism: Sphenodon punctatus (assembly GCA_003113815.1). Classification (NCBI taxonomy): domain Eukaryota; kingdom Metazoa; phylum Chordata; class Lepidosauria; order Sphenodontia; family Sphenodontidae; genus Sphenodon; species Sphenodon punctatus. The sequence continues at coordinate 264,234 of QEPC01009128.1, read as the reverse complement.
CCTCAGTGATCAGGCCAAAATGATCTGGTTGGATAAGCGTGGCATGCTCTGGGAGCAACTGCTCCCAGTGCTGTCCAAAGCACAGAATAAACATCCACCCCCAGGAATTATAGTCGTACACTTGGGAGAGAACAATCTACCTAGGGCAACGGGGCTCTGGCTGACAAGAAGGGCAAAGTTTGATCTCAAGTTGGTGCAAGAGCATTTCCTGAGAAGTACGGTGGCATGGTCTGACATGTTGCAGCATAGAGTGTGGGCCAAGGCTGACCACCCCTGGAGGGTGGACAGGGGCAGGAGGAGGGTCAACCACAAAATACAGCACTGGCTGAACGTTTGGGGTGTGTATGTGTGGGAAGACCATAGGGCATGATGATATTTGGCACACTAAGGATGCGTTATACTGGGTGTTATACTGGGGTCCACCTGTCTGTCGCAGGGTGTCATTTGTTTCTTGGGGTCCTTTAAACTAAACTAGCCGAAGTGATTGGGAAGCTTAAGGGAATGGCGGCGAACCAGCCAAGCAATGCTGGTGGTTCTGGTAGCGGTTGAATGAGCTAGGGGAGTTACGAAGGGTACACAGTGCAGAGATATAGGTGGAAAAGAAACATCTCCATAAGAGATGGGTAATGCCATGCATAGCTGCACAGTGTGGCCCACCGTATGGCCAGCTCAGGGGCCAGAGGCAAATGGTCGGACCCACTGGGCGGACAATGTGCCAAGCAGGGGGTAACAGTGCCCTCATCCTTGTTTCACCCCCTCAAAAGGGACTAAGTGAGAACAACCCGCCTGGCCTTGGAAGCCCTGGGACCACAGTAGGGGGCAAGTTAATGGTGGGGGAGCATAAGGAAGGTTCCCACTCGGGCTTCACTCATAGAAGTCCAGGACAGTTAGAATTGTAACAAACAAGGTTCACCTGGCTAGGATAGGGACCTCCTGGTTGTTGAAACAGTTAAGCAACAGGACCCCATTTAAAAGGGAGGAAGCGGGGGGGGGGG
>QEPC01009128.1:245321-258527 GCA_003113815.1 Sphenodon punctatus | reverse complement strand
GGGAATTAATTTATTTCATTGATTTCAATGGGGACACAGCGCCCCATTGAAATCAATGAAATAAATCCGGTACCGGTATACCGGATTTAATCCGGGAATCCGGTTTTCAGAGAACCGGTAACCGGTAAATCCGGTAGCCGGTAATGGGCCCGGAGTCCCACCTCTAGTCTATATACAAATGCTAGAAGTCTAAAAAGTAAGATGGGAGAATTAAAGCATTTGGCACTAAATCAAGATATAGACGTAACAGGAATCTCAGAAACCTGGTGGAATGAGGATAATCAATGGGACACTAATACCAGGGAACAAAATATATTGAAATGATTGAGTAGATCGAGGTGGTGGTGGTGCTATATGCTAGAGACAGCACTGAGTCAAGCAGGATTAAAATTGTATAGGAAGTGAGCTGTATTCTGGAATCTCTATGGATAGAAAGTCCATGCGTAACAGGGAAGTGTATAGCAGTGGGCCTAGTCTATTGACCCCCTGACCAGGATGGTGACACTGACTATGTAATGCTAACAGAGATTAGACAGGCTACTAAAGTCAGAAACTGAATAATAATGGGCGATTTCAATTACCCCAATATTGACTGGATGAATATCTCCTTGGGGCGTGATGCAGAGGTAAAATTTCTAGATGCCATAAATCACGGTTTCTTGGAGCAGTTGGTCCTGGAATCTACAAGGAGGAGCAGCTACCTCGGATCTAGTGTTAAGCGGAGCGCAAGATCTAGTGCAAAGGGCAACAGTGGTGGAGCCTCTTGGCAACAGTCATCATAATATAATTAAATTTGACATAATTACTGGAGGGAGAATGAGAAAACTACTGCAGTAACATTTTACTTTAAAAAGCAAAACTATGCAAAATGAGGAAACTAGTTAGAGGGAAACTAAAAGGAGCAGTTGTGAGGATTAAATGTTTGCAAGAGGAATGGAGACTATTTAAAGACTAGGGCTGTGAAACTCAATTCTTGGTTTCTCAAAAGTGACTGAGTCACTTTTCTTTTCTGATGATCAAAGCATTTTCAAAGTGTGATCAAAAAGCAAACAGAACGTTAGGAATTATTTGGAAAGGGATAGTGAACAAAATTGAAAAATATCATAATGCCTCTATATAAATGTATGGTGTGACCACACCTTGAATACTGTGTGCATTTCTGGTCGCCCCATCTCAAAAAATATATAGTAGAACTTGAAAAGGTACAGAGAAGGGCAACAAAAATGATCAAGGGTATGGAACAGCTTCCATATGAAGAAGAGGCTCAACAGGTTGGGGCTCTAGCTTGGAGAAGTGACGACAGAGGGGATACGGTAGAAGTTTATAAAATCATGACCAGTGTGGAATGAGTTAGTAGGGGGCGTTTATTTACCCTCTCAAATAGTACTAGAACTAAGGGACATTCCATTAAGCTAACTGGCAGCAGATTTTGTAAAAAAAAATAAAAAATTAAAAAGTATTTTTTCACCCAGTGCACAATTCACTTATTTTCAGGAGCTTTGAGCGAACAACAGGAAATAGATCACCCCATTGTGACCTGCTGGGTGCTTCTCCCAAGTGACCAAGATTGGCCACTGTCAGAGACAGGATGCCGGGATCAAGAGATCATTGGTCTGACCCAGTATGGCACTTCTTGTGTTCTTATGTTCTAACTGTCTTTTAATTTTTTTTCTTCATTTACACCTGCACATTCCCCTTTTTGTTTCAGGCCCTGGTTCTGCTGGGTGCTTGTTGCAGGGGGTCTGGTCCATGGCCATTGCAGTGTAGCAACTGTAGCAAGACAACAAGGAAAACCATTCGTTCATACTGCCCCAAGCCCACTATCTCATCCCTGTGTTTCAGCCCCCACCTGCCCAATGCAATGGTCACCCTTCCTGTTCAAGGGGAAGCTGAATTATGAGTACCTGGCCTAGGCTGCTATGGCAGGATCTCTGGGGTATGCAGTTCTCCCATGATCACTGTAGAGTGAAGAACATACAGAAACCAAGCAGTGCCATTAGTGCCCTTGGCCGTTCCCCCACCACCTGCCATGGTGCTTCCCCCCAACAGCCCGTGTGACCATGGTGCAATTTCCCTCCCCATCATCCTACAGGTCCATCTTGGTATCTTCCTACCCACTTCCTGTGCAATACCGTTCATGTCCTGTGTTGTCATGTCCTGGGGAGTATTCTGCTGCTCCCCAGTGCTCTCCTGACCATGTGTCACCATAGTAAAGAAAAAAGCCTACTTAATTAGATGATAATAAAAACAGAAACCTTTATCAGGCAGCTGTCTAAACAGTTTCCCCCCACCCCCCAGTGCATTAATGTGCCATTCTCCTCCACCTCCTCTATAAACATGGCATCAAGGGCCTCCATACCCTTGACTAGCACCTCTGGTGGTTCCTCAAACAGAGGCTGGCTCTTGAGTTAGAAGAGGCAGTAAGAACAGCAGGAAGCCTGGTTCCAGTGTGCTTGGAGAACGGGAGCAGCAGAGGAGAGTGGAGAGGGGCCCGTGCCGGCATCTATACTAGCGGAACTGGTGGAGCTATGATGGGCAGAGGGCATGCCGTGGCCAAGGAATGGCTATTCCTCCCCCCCATGAGATCTTGTTGGGGGGAGGGGGGGGAGTGTGGGGCAGCCGAAATCCCCTTTGGAGGTGCAAGAGGAGGACGAGACTGGCCGGTCCCTCCTTCCCTTGGAGATGTGTATGGGGGCAGGTGTCGGCGCCTCTCATCCCCTTGGGAAGATGGTGATAGGAGGTGGCTACTATCCCCTCAGGGGGCGGGGCCTGGGATGGCCGGCTTCCGGGTCGCCCCTAGAAGTTCAGGGTGTGGCTGACAGCCATGCTGGTGGCACGTGCCGAAGGCGCACGTCCAAAGGGCTGTGTCCTTTGGCTGGGCCTGACAACTGGGGCTGCGAAATATTATAAGTATTTGTTGGGAAGTGGAATTAGCACGTAGAGGAATTTGCCCCCCTGGTGAGAGCAGGAGGGTAGGAGGAGGGCCCCCCTTTGGTGGCAGCAGGGTGGGGGAGGGGAAGTATTGAAGAGGGTGGTCAGATACTTATGGTATTGAGGTAAAGTGGAGATGAGGATATCTTGCTGCATCTGCATTTATTTTTATTATTTAAATAGTATGGGGTTGTTTTGTTTTATTAAGAATGTTTGAGCTATATTGTATTATGTAGTTTAGGATGGAATCCCTCTTCCTGGTGAGAGTAGGATGAGGGATGGGAAGTGCCCCCCGCCCTGGTGGCAGCAGGGTGGGGGAAGGGAAATGGTGATGGAAGGACAAGGGACAGGGAGGGTATTATATTGTTATATATTATGTATAATTGAATTTATTAGAATTGCATTATTTAATAGAGGGGTTTTGTTGTGATTATTTTGGATTGTGTTGGTCTTTTGTGGACCTTATTTTTTGTATTAATGATATGTTGAGAGCCACCTCGAGTCGCCTTTGGGCGAGAGTGTGTGGTATGAATTAAAAATGGATGGAAGGATGGATACACTGTTAGAGTCACAGTGCTTGTGTCTTCATTGACCCTTGCTGGCTCTAGTTCAGGGACAGGAATGGCGGAATCTTCACCAGTGGTCACAGCTTCTGTGGAGGATGCAGGAGATGGTAGTGGGAGCTATTCCACCCACTTCTGGCCTCTGGCAAAGGCACAGCCATACCGGCGTGATGGAACACTGGAGGTAACAGTGCTGGTAGTTGGCTGGCTGTTGTTCTGAGCCATGGCGATGGAAAGGCTGTGGAAGTCACTCTGGAGAAGGCAATGGTTTTAAAAGAGAGCACATTGGGCATGTGCTGCAAAAAACTAGGATGAGCTGGGACAATGCATATTTGAATTTGGCGTGCACTGGGCTTTTAAGAAGGATGCTACGTGTGCGCCAGTGAGAGCAAGAGTGGAAAGAAGGGCAGAAAGTGGTTCCTTCTCAGAATGGTCTAGGCTCTTCACCCATGACTCTATGGTGCTGCTGAACCTCTATGCATGGAGGCACTGCGTACGAGCTAATTAACAGGCTGCAGACATGTCGGCATGCAGCCCACATGGTGGGCTCCACGTGTTCCAGGACCCCATCACGAGTGGGGGCTGTGTGTCTCACAGCCACATGGCTGGTGGTGGCAAACAAACAGGCAGGTAGAACGCCCACCTGGTGCAGGCTACTGTTTCATTTGTTAACACCCTATGGCCACGTTCCCCATGAACCCTACGCACGCGTGTGCATGCGTGTGGTTTCCACATGGCACAATGTGCCAGCAATGGCAGTATGCATAGGTTCCCACACAGGTGCGCACGTGTATCACTGTGCGCTGGATTCGCAAGAAATGGGATCTAGCTCAATGCCTTGTCATTCCATCACCTCCCCATCATCCTCTCAAGTACTTTTCTTGGGAGGCAACCAAGAAAGAGAGGTAACCCAAGGCTTGAATACTGGTCTTTTTGTCGCTTTCCTCACAAGGACTTTGACCTCTGAAAGAGGGACAGTGGGATTCAGCACCCAAAGACAGGATTGTCTCTCCTAAATAAGGACTGTTGGGAGGTACTCATACTGGTGGCAGAGCAAAGATATGGAAACAGTGAAAAAGAGGTACGGATGGCTTGACTTTTCACTTTTGGGGAAAATGTTCTTGTAAAGAGAGACGGGTCAGACAACACCCCAGTTGTTTGTACAACAAAGGGTAAGGAAGCAGAGATGGGAGCATATCTAGGAGACAGAACCATGCCACAGACCCACAATCTGGAGTCTGGACCCTCCTCTTCTTGAGTGCACCCCCATTCTAACTTCTATGTGGCCCTCGGAGCTTGTACCAATTTTCAAAGTGGCCTCTGGAAGGGAAAATGTTGCCCAATCCTGCTTTAGTTGCTGATCTAGCACCAACCTGTGGAGCTTCTACCCCAGTCCACACAGCACACACTTGCATGGGGCTAAGACAAGATCAAGCGTTCCTACTCTGTTTCAGAAACGCCAAAATTGTGAGTGCTTGTGAGTGTCTGTTGGTACTTGGTCAGTTTCCAGTGATTCCACTTTTTGATGGGGGCGGGGTGTGTGTGCTTTGGTCATTTTTGTAACTTTCTGGGACTTTGTCACTTTCAAGAACTTCCCTTTCGCTTTCCGGGAATTTTACAGCACTTTTGGTAATTTCCAGAACTTCCCTGATGCTTAGTTGGTAAGTTTTCATCTCCACAGCTCCCAGGGGTGTGCACAGGGTACACATGGGGCTTGGGACCAGCCTATAGAAGCCCCGTTCAATGTGTGAAAAGTACCTGAAAATGGCGAAAACAGCAGGAAAGTCGGTATGTTTTCCACATCACGCAAGTCTTGGCGAATGCCTTGTTTCCAATGGAAGCAGCCCTTGCCAAAATTTTTCATTTCAGATCTACATTGGGGTTGCATAGTGCTGCTAAAGAAAAATGCACATCACGTGCTAAGCAATTTCAGGCTCTGATTTTCAAAAGGAACTCATGATAGGTAGGTGACGGACTCTCACTGAGTTTCAATTGCAAATCCTAGCACAGAATTGCAGTGCTCTGATTATAGCATGACAACCTACTTTAGGTACAAGCACAGCGGGACATTTCTTGTCAGACCCAATGTTATCAGCAGGGTTCCTAGTTTCTGTGACAAAAAATTGGAAATTCTCTGATTAACCCCCTCCCCCATAAATTCTCTGATTAAAAACCCCCAAATCTCTGTTTTTCTGTGATTAAATGTAAATGCTAGTTGACCACAATATATACAGGTACGAGTTAGACCACCACATTTTATTGTAATATTTTCATTTTAATGCAGTTTTGCAGCTACCTGTCCCACCAACAGTCAAATAAAATAAAACAAAAATCCAAGGTGTGTGGCACCCCTCCAAATGCTCCACTTTGGGGTATGTGTTATTATGGATTTTATATTGTTATCTGTATTTTGTTTATTTACTGATGTGTTTTTTATATTTACTTTTATATGATTTTAATATGTTGTGAGCGACCCGAATTGCTGCAGCAGGAGGGGGCAGCCAAGAAATTGAAATAAATAAATAAAATAAACACAGAACACCCTCTCCCTCCCCTCCAACACATGCCTTTAGATTCCTTCCCCTCCACTGCCCTGAACTTGCTGCCTCCTCCTCCCAGCCTGGTTCCAGACAGCTCTACCAACCAGAAAGGGTGACCATACAGAAGCTGACATTTGGGGAAGCCTCTATGGGCCCAATTAAGCCCACCGCCTGTCCCCTCCTCCCAAGGTCCAGAAGACATGACCACCCAATTCATAGTTCCTCTGCCCCTCAACCCACAGGAGGTCTGTGGCACTCCTCCAAACGCAGAGCCCCCTGCCCCTCCACAGCACATGCCTTCAGGTTGCTTCCCCTCAGCTCCACTCCACATTCTCGCTATGTCCTCCTCCCAAACCTGTACGGGTTTTTTTTTTACCATTTTCTGTGAAATTCTCTGAATAAAGGCTGTTTTTCAGTTTCTCTCTATGGAAACAGTAAAATCTCTGGTTTTTCCCAGAGCAGGAAAGGGTGCAGTTCTTTCAGTCACAAAGAGAAAACTAGGAATCCTGGTTATCAGCAAGCCACTGACCAAGAGGGACACAAAAGGTTTAAGGTTACTTTACAAGACACCCAGAACATGAGCAGGAGGACAAGCAAGCAGGTCAGCTGGATTGACTTTTTCAAGAACAAATGACATTTCTGAGCAGAGTCAACATCCTCATCCTGATCCTCATTTACATTCCAGGAAAGCAAGTTAAGGATACTACACAAGTTCTGTAATATGATTGACCACATCTTGCAAGTAGCAGCTTTCCCCAAGTGGTTTCATCCCTGAAAACCTCAAACATTTCTCTTGCTGGCAGGTCAGCAGCAATGAGTGACTGCTGCTTACAACCAGCATACTGTGTCTAGAAGCAACAATCCCAGGAGTAAGGAAATGTTCAGTTTCAATTTTTAAAATGTTACGTTTGCTTGGATTTAAGGAAGCCTTTCAGAGAGATAAAATGGTTTGAATTATATCTTTTATTGGACCAACTGTTGTTGGTGGAAATAATCAAGCTTTCATAAGAACATAAGAAATGCCATACTGAATCAGACCAATGGTCCATCAAGCCCAGCATCCTGTTTCCGACAGCAGCCAATCCTGGTCTCATGGGAGAAGTACCAGCAGTCACAGTGGGCAATCCATTCCCTGCTGATCACTCCCTGCTCCCGAAAGTAAGAAGTTCCCATCTTGTAATCTACTTGGCTAATAGCCATTAATGGACCTATTCTCCAAGAACTTATCCAGTCCTTTTTTGAACACAGCTCAGTATTCTACTGCGCCAGCAGGATACATTTTCTTCATTGCATTGTATTTAACAAAAAACTTGGATATTCCATAATCAAAAAACCTCTGGTTTACAAGAAGAGTTAAGGCTCTTGCAAATTCAATCATGTGCTAAAAAGCATGATAAGTGCAAGTTAAAGCTCCCGCCTTAACTTCCATGCCATGTTAGCAATAAAGACATTGTACAGTCTCACATACGGTGCTTACTTACAATTTAGGCTCCATGCACCCACACTTTGCCTTTCATCCCAAATCCTCTTCCTCTGCAGGTTGGGGGCAAGACTGAAGCTGGGGACAGGAGGGCGTGAGCTGGCCCCTCACCCCCTCCTTTCCCACTATCCTTTCATTTCAGTCAGGGAGAATGGGACAACTGAATAATGGCTCTCAACTGTCCCTCATACCCACTAGTCCCCTGCCCTCCTATTATTAATTATTATTATTATTAGCAAACATTTATATAGTGCCAGGAATGAATGTACCTGGCACTTTACAAAGTAATGGAATTGACATGGTTCCTGCCTCAGGGCTTACAATCTGAGAGACGGGGAGGGGGGTCAACGATGAAGGAAGGGGAACAGAGGGAGAGACAAGGGGAGTAAAATTCATGAAGATGCAAGGTCTCGGGTGCATGTGCTTGGCTACATCGAGAATGATGGCTGGCTGGTTCGTGTGGTGAGGATACGAGTACACAGACCTCAGGTAACAGATTGTACTGGATGGTAGGTATCAGCAGGAGTTAGGTGAGGGGAGCGAGGAGTTGGGGAGAGCACAGCGGAAGAGGTGGGTCTTGAGGAGGAATTTGAAGGTATAAAGGGAGGTGGTGAGGCGGATGTGAGCAGGGAGGGAGTTCCAGGCATGGGGGGCAGCTAAGGAGAAGGGATGAAGATGTTTAGGGAAGCAGGGGAGGTGTGGGAGGGTGAGAGAGGGGACAGAGGAGGAGCGGAGTTCATGGCCTGGAGTATGGAGGGAAATTAGTAGGGATGGGCAAACAGAACGTGGTTTGGGTTTGGCTGTTCGATTCGGCCATGCTCAGTTTGACCGTTTGGTTTGTTCGCCAGGTTTGGGTTCAGCCGTTTGGAAAAAAGTATCACGAGAGCACGTGAAGCCATGATAGCACCGGAAACTGGAAATTCGAGTGCGTGTGGAGCTGTGTGGTGAGTAAGTGTGTGTTTGGCTGGTTGGCTGTTCGTTTTGTGTGTTTTGGCTGGGTTTGGGTTGGGTTTGGCTGTGCTGTTGTTGTTGTGGTTGGTGAGTGTTGTGGGTGTGTTTTGGCTGCTTGTAATTTAAAAAAAAAAAAAAATGAAGAAGGTTGCAGTGTTGCTTCCCCGGTTGGGGGCCAACTTTGTGGTCGAGGAGGAGGAGGAGGTTGCTGCCCCTACTACACCTCCGGTGGTGGTGTACGGCTCCTCGGATGAGGAGCAAGTGGCGGGCTCAGGAGTTGCTGCCAGGTTTGTAAACTTTTTTTTTACTTTGAGGACAAGGAAGGCTCTATCCATTAGAGCGAGCTCAATGGCGTGTGGCTGGGTGCGTGGGTGGTGGGCATCAGTCAGGCACAAACAGTGGGCATCAGCGGGTGGCAGCGGATGTCTGCCACAGAAGAGAGAGGGTACTGTAGTATGGGGGGCTCTGGCATGAGCAGCACCCCCACCCAAACATGTGCCAGGCTAGCAAGGGTCTCCACTCTCCAGTTGCCATCCCATTCCCTATGCACCCCCAAATAAGGGCAGGGTCTTTCCAGCCAGGTCACATCTCCCGTCGCCATCCCTAGCACCCCAAGGAGGGCAGGATTTGCATGTGCCAGCCAGGGTCTCCTCAAGTGCCCCAGGGAGCACAGGATTTACACGTGCCAGCCAGGGGCTTTCTAGTTGCAGTCCCTAGCATCCCTTAGTACCCCCGGGAGGGCAGGATTTGGACATGCTTTCTAGTTGCAATCCCTAGCACCCCAAGGAGGGAGGACTAGAGGCAACATCATCATCATAAATGAATGATATTACTTTGGTGTTCTTAATGTGTTCCCATTTCAGAAAGGAATCAGATGCCGGCCCCAGCACTGCTGCCAGTGCCAGGACCAGGCCAAGGAGGAACCCTAGGTGGAGGTTGTCATTATCAGTGACACCCCCAGACATTCGGTGCCGGAAGTTGGATGTCTGGAGGTTTTATCACAAGGGCAACGGAATCGCCACATGCAAGGTATGGCACGGGGACTGGAACAACAGGGAATGAATTGCCCTATGACCTGACCTGTTAGGAATGAAAGTCCCCTGCAGAGAAAGATTGGCCACACAGTCTACCCACTTGTGGAGACAGAATGCAGGCAGGGCTTGACAGACCATTGGTCTGACACAGTATGGCAATTTTTATGTTCCTATCTTTTTCTGCTCTTTTTAGATCTGTCAGAAAAGATTATGCCAGCAGAGGGAGGGGACCATATCGGGGCTCTTCGCCCACATTGAGCGCACCCATGGCCTGAGAGTGAGGCAGCAGGCGGCGGAGTCTGGTGTGGCCGTGGAGCCTCAGCGCCAGAAGGGGGGGAAGGCAACCCACAAACGATGGCATGTAAGCCCTTCCCCCCCTCCAGCCCCGACGTAGAGACCCCCGGGCCCTGGGAGAATGCAGAGGCCAAGGCCTTTTGGGCCCAGTTGGAGCGGCCCACCCAGGACTTCGGGGCCACAGTCCAGCTGTCTGAACCGCTTGGTGGAGCAGTTGCAGGCGGTCCAGGTGGAGAGGCAGAAGGTGGAGACGTACGACCAGTATGTCTCCGCCGAGATGGACCGCTTTCAAATGTACCACCAGGCGCTCTCCAGGTGGCATCGGGACATGGAAGGGGCCCTGAAATTTGCTGTCTCCCACAGCTACGAGCTGCCAGAGTCCCGGGTGGCCAGCCCTCAGTCCTGTGCTGCGCCCCAACGGCTGCTGCCTTTCCCCCAAGTCCTGGGGGACAGGCCCAGAGACTCCCAGTTTAATTTTTAAGTTTGAATGTTTGCTTTTGGTTTTTAGAATGTTGTTTTTTGTTGTTGTTATGTAAATAGTTTTAATAAAAGTTGTATTTCTTCTTACGAGCTTCATTTGACCTGTCCAATCTTTTATCCCTATGTGCTGAAGTTGGTGGTAGCAGCAAGTACAGGAACGCACACAGGCAGGCAGGCAGGCACATATAAAACATTGTGTATTATATTCCATCTCATTATGGTAGGTTTGCTGCGTGCTAGTTGTGGGCAACAGGCATTGGGTGCATGAGCACAGATGGGAGTTCTTCCTGGTTCTGGTAGGTGGCAGCCAGGGTAGCTGGATACACATACCTCTCCCCCTCTAATCCCCATTTCCCTCGTTCTAGCTGGGAACCTCTCTCTCTCTCTCTGGCCATACAGTGCAGGTGACAGCATGGGTAGGATCGTGTCTGTCTCTCCTTCAAGCAGTGGGTGGACTTTCTCTCTCTCTCTCTTGGCAGCAACTTGGGAAGGCAGACAGGCACCTTGGCATGAGAGGCAGGAAAGTGGGCTGAGGCAAGCTTTGAGCTTGGCGGCAACCTGGGGTACAGAACCCTTGGCACAGACAGCATATAGGCCTGGCAGCAGCAGCTGTTTCTTGATACCATGGCATCAAGGTACAGACAGCATATAGGACTGGCCTGGGGGCCATTGGCACTGGAAGAAGCAGACATTGGTGGCCATGGTACAGAACCCTTGGCACGGATAGCATATAGGCCAAGGCCTGGAGGCCATCTCCATGAGCGGAATGAGCGGCAAATGGGAGGAGGTCTAGAGACTGAGGTGAGACAGGAAAGCAAGTAAAATTCCCCACCCACACCTAGTTACCTACCTAAATACCCACATACTAAATAACTGTGACAGACACACAAACATATGGGTATAATGTCATGTGAGCAATCCCCCTCACCCCTGATTGTCACCCATTGGCACAAATTTGCTAATCTGAACGCCTTGCGTGACATACTTTATTGACGTCCCCATGCTCGAGAGCCATCAGTACCTTAAAGTCTAAGAGCATTGAGGTCCAGGCTAAGTCTGATGAGGGGACAGGGGTAAAGGGGCTGGGCAGGGGCATGTGCCTACTGGCTGGAGAGGGTGGAAGTTCCCTGGCACTTTTTTGGTAACCATGGCAAAGCCACAGAACAAGGATCCTGGACTCTAGGAGAAGTTTAAGATTCTTTTAGGACTGAGATCATACTGGGCGAGCTCCAAATCGTCAGAAGGCAAGCAAACTGAGTACAACATTGCTGCGGAAATCCTCATGTAACTCAGCATGGAATGCAGGTTGCACAACCGGATATGCGCAATCGGTCAAATCTGCGAAGTGGAGAGAATTTGGAATGTGATCTGTAGGGATGTGCAAACGTCGATCCTAAGAGATAGGCAAGTGTTGTTGCGAAGGGACGGGTGTTTCCTGCAGCCGATTGAAAGGGAGTCGGGTACAAGATCTCCCATTCCGCCCCAAGACTGAGGAGCAAATGGCTGACATGCAATACCAGCAGCAGCTGCCGACATTGGGTTGCTGGGGCAGAACCCGTGGCACAGACAGCACAGGCGGCATTGGCAGCACCGGCAGACATTGCATTGCCAGGGCACAGTACCCATGGCACAGCGAACAGCACTACAGCAGGATTGACAGCACCCTGTGAGTGGAATGATGGCTCTAACACACAAGGTCCAAAACATAAACAAAATCCAACCCACTTAGAAATCGAATGACACCAAAGTTGGAAGAACTCCAGAAACAGGCAGAGGTTTTTAAAATTAACATGAACAGCCTTTACTACTAAGGCAGTAAAACAGTTTCTCCTAGGACATTACTGGTGCCTACATATGCCTAAAAACTAGGCCATGTGTTTGTCCCAAAAGTCCATAGGGAAAGAGATAATATATAATGGAAATACAATGGCTGCAAAGCATCAATGCATCAGTTGGAGAAACATACAAACATTGCAAAAAGACCACATTATATCCCAAAGTGATTCATTTTAAGAGGAGATCCATATACAACTAAACAAAATAATTTGTGCTGAACACAATTGTGTTTCTGACCCCCTTATTATGGGTCATTGTCAACAGCACACTGAGTGGCATCAGAGCTTGGGGTTAATCTGTTGGAAATATAAAGTATATTTAAATAATTCTTACAGTTGTTCAGGCATTGTCTCCAAATAGTATACCACTTAATAATTATGGTTTACCTTCTATAACCATTTGATTTCCAATTGAATTATCAAATGCCTAGAGGGGGCAAGTGAGATAAGTAAATAGTCATCCTGTGCACCAATCAATCTGTAATAGATCTCTAGGGTAGCCCCGTTGCAGTAAATTATTAGTTAAGATCCCAGATTGTTTTTTAAAGGCAGAGATGGAAGTATTATTCCTTCTCACCCTCATATATTGGCCTACAGGTATATTTCTCTTCACATGCACAGGATGATAACTATCAAACCGCAGGGTAGAATTCACATCGGTCTTTTTCCTGTACAGAGTGGTTTGAATAGAACTACAGGGGCGGATTGGAAAATCAAAGTGGCCCAGGAAAATATAGTCTTAGTGGCCCTGTGCCGGTGGCTTTGCTGCCGGCAGGCTGGAAATGGACCGAGGGGGCATGGCTTGGGGGGGGCGTGGCTTGGGGCGGGCAGAGTGCACCAGATTTGGGGTCTAGCAGAGCTGAGTCCCCAGACTCAGATCCTCAGCAGCCTGGCAGGGGTGAGTGGGAGGTTATGGGGGGCTGGCAGGGGGGAGACTGCCACTGGTGGGGGTACTGGCCCTCATTTCAGTGCTCTGGCTCCCCAAATCACTCCGTTTTAGTGCTCAGTGGCCCCCAACCCAAAATCACTCTGTCCCTTGCTATGCATCCTACAGTAAGGCTTCTTCATTCCTACAGCAGCTGCACTAGTATTCCACAG
>QEPC01009128.1:200223-241353 GCA_003113815.1 Sphenodon punctatus | reverse complement strand
ACGTGCACTTGAGACCTCGCATCTTCATGAATGTTAGACCCCTTGTCTCTCCCTCTGTTCCCCTTCCTAAGTCTCTCCCCCAGCTCCTGTCTCTCAGATTGTAAGTCCTGGGGCAGGGACCGTGTCTATTTTATTACTTTGTAAAGTGCCAGGTACACTGCTTGCGCTATATAAATGTTTGTTAATAATAATAATAATAATAATAATAATAATAAGTCAAAGAGGTAAGGGCTTGCCTATGAATTCGGGAGAAATTATGCCAGGTATTTAAACTTGGGGGGGGGGGGGTCCCAACTACACAGACTCAACATCAATGCATATTCAAATGCTTTTATGCAAAAATTATCAGATACTAGGTTAAATTTAGATTTTGAACGTAAAGCTACAGTATCTGGCTTGTCCAAAAGGGGCTGTTCACCCCAATATTCAGCAAGCTTAATCTTCCTCACTAATTTTTGCATATCCATACAGGCTGAAAATAGGTCGAAAGATGGTGTTGGGACAAATGATAAACCCCTCTCCAAAACCTCCATTTCTGGAGCAGAGAGGTTGTATTGGGACACATTGACCACAATTGATTTTTTTTAAATTGGCACTCTCTAGTATCCTAAGTTTTTGAAGGTGCCTCTCTTCCTCCGTGTGGGGTTGTGACCCTGTCCTCTGCCTAAAAAAGAGGATGTCTCATTGCTCAAGGAGGTTTGCCCTTTCCGAACTTGTGCCGTAGTGAGAACTCCCCTATTGGTACTAGAACATTCCTCACGCTGGTCCTCCTCACCACTAGATTTACTTGTCAAATTGAAGGAGACACGTCTAACATTGGGTCTCCTGCCACTATGCCAGGTATAAACCCTATTCAATTCGTAGTCCCTCAAGTCACGCTTGAATTTGAGAAATTTCTTTTCCACCAACTTTTGCCTTTCTTTATCAATATCCTGCTCAACCCTCTGCAATTTATCCTGAGGATCACTACTCCTTACTTAAGTTGTCAATTTCCCGACCATCTCCTCAGACTCCATCCGTAGACGTTCTATCTCATTTCTGGATGTTTCTGTGATCAATAACATTAAGTCCACAGAGCATTTATTCAAAATTGCAAACCATTTTTCTTTAAAGCTATCATTGTCTTGAAACATAAAGGAGTCCTTGAGAACCCTCAGCCCCCTGGGGATGATCTTTTCTTTAATATACTCCCCTAGAGTGTCTGAATGGACAGCTAACTTCATTCCCTTATATTTCATTTGATAATTCAACTGGAAATCAGATGGTTATAGAAGGTAAACCATAATTATTAAGTAGTATACTATTTGGAGACAATGCTTGAACAACTGTAAGAATGATTTAAATATACTTTATATTTCCAACAGATTAACCCCAAGTGCTGATAACACTCAGTGTGCTGTTGACAATGACCCATAATAAGGGGGTCAGAAACACAATTGTGTTCAGCACAAATTATTTTGTTTAGTTGTATATGGATCTCCTCTTAAAATGAATCACTTTGGGATATAATGTGGTCTTTTTGCAATGTTTGTATGCTTCTCCAACTGATGCATTGATGCTTTGCAGCCATTGTATTTCCATTATGTATTATCTCTTTCCCTATGGACTTTTGGGACAAACACATGGCCTAGTTTTTAG
The DNA here is from genome assembly GCA_003113815.1 of Sphenodon punctatus. Taxonomy (NCBI): domain Eukaryota; kingdom Metazoa; phylum Chordata; class Lepidosauria; order Sphenodontia; family Sphenodontidae; genus Sphenodon; species Sphenodon punctatus. The sequence goes on along the minus strand of QEPC01009128.1, from coordinate 239,715 downwards.
GCATATGTAGGCACCAGTAATGTCCTAGGAGAAAGCTGTTTTACTGTCCTAGTAGTAAAGGCTGTTCATGTTAATTTTAAAAACCTCTGCCTGTTTCTGGAGTTTTTCCAACTTTGGTGTCATTTGAGCGGAATGATGGCCCCAGACCCATCACAGTGGGTTCTAGGGCTAGAAGAGTGGCAGCGTGTAGATATTGGCCACAGCTCTCCCTGCCAGTAACGTAGGTCCCAGAGCTCTGATGGTGGGTCCTGGGGCTAGAGTGGCTGCTTCTTGATGTAGTTGAAAACTGGTTCCCTGTGCGAGGAATGATGGCCCCGGACCCATCACGGTGGGTCCTGGGGCTAGAGTGGCAGCTTGTAGATATTGGCCACAGCCCTCCCTGCCAATAATGTAGGCCCCAGACCACTGACGGTGGGTCCTGGGGCTGGAGTGGCTGCTTCTTGATGTAATTGAAGATTGGTTTTCTGTGCGAGGAACGATGGCTAGGGTGGCAGCGTGAACTTTGTGGCTGGAGAACAGTGGCTGGAAAACTTGGAAGGCCGAAAAGGGTTCCATGTGAACATCAGTTGAACAGGTGTCAAGTCAGTCCTAAGAGATAGACAAGCACCATTTTGTCTTCAAGGCCCTCGCAGATAATGAAAGATACATCACATGCCTGCCTGGAGGAAGAGCTGGCTGAGTTTTTCTTCCTCGCTGTATTTGATTGGAAAGTTCATCACAATACCTCAAGGGATCTCCAGGAGAAAATCTTCCACAGCAAGATGCATTGCTCCTTATGTGACAAAATACTTGAGGTTGCTTATCCAGGGGATTTGGGAGTGGGGTTTTGTTCTGGAGTAGTTCAATTTCCAAGGCAGCAGCCTGAGAGGTTTAACTGTGCTTGACAGTTAGAGATAAACAAGGGTAGCTCAGCAGGACATGTGGTTTCAGCAGCCTTTGAGTGGGCAGCATTGCTCAGTTGTGGGACAGGAGTCAAGAGAGCCCAGTTCTAATTCCTGGTTTGGAAGAGTCTGCATTTCAGCTTTCCCAGTTCTAACCCAGAGGGCTACAGTTCTTGGAGCTCACAGAAGAAAGACCCTGTATAGGAACGAGTGGGGGAACTGGGTTTGGGGCACACGGCTCGCAGTCCTCTTGTGCATTCAGCCTCTTTACAGTGTGACCTTGGGCATTTAAATGCTTCCCCATCTCTCTGCAAGACTCTGTGGGACTTAATGAGGCAGGTCCTCAGCTGGTGCAAATCCAGTGAAACTTTACTGACTTCTAGCTGAGGATCAGGGCAGGGTAAACTTCTTGATTTGCACAATAAGTGCTCAGTCTGCCAGGCCCTTCTCAAATCAGTCTTCAGGCCACTGCTGTGGCTTGCTTCTCTGTTGCTCCCTGTCCCATGCCACAGAGAAGTGGGGCCAAGGGTGCTCAACACATCTGTAGCTGCTGAAGGTCTGAGCATTGAAAGTGCAGCACTAGCTGGGCAGTTACCTCCCCAGGATCTGCTTTAGTCTTTGAAAATTACCTGTTCCCCTTTTAGGATGCCACTGAGAATTTTCCTGGGTTTATAAAACTCTCTCATCCCCCCCGCCCTACAATTTCTCTGTTGATTGCCTAGAGTTAGGTCCTGATACATATTGGGAGAGTAAGGGCCTGAGATCCCCAGCTCCCCAAATTTCTTTTGGTGGACCTGGATCTAGTCCAGTGTTTTTAAAGGACTGAGACATGCATGACATGATTTAGAAGGGCCTGATAATGAAATTGCCTTCAGTAATGTATTCACAAAGGACTTTCTTTTGTTCTATCTCCTCCTTCCCACCTCTCTGGCATTTCCCCCCACATTTACTGTTATGTATTACAAGCTGTGAGTCTGTCTTTGATGTCAGGATGCGAGTTTAGATGACTAAAGCAATACAGCGATCGGCAAAACGAGCTGGTGGGAGGAGTGCCATTGGAAAGTCATTTTTCTGATGATTAGCTTATCAGCTCCAGGAGCTTGCAGATAACGGAGCAGTCCTGCACAACAAGGCTCATTGCACATTGAGTTTATTCAGCATAACTAGAATAGAATTGAGTCAAATTCTGGAATTGAGTATGATTGTGTATATTGCAGTTGCACCTACAAGCTGTGAGCAAAGTCTAAGTCTGTGTACTAGATGCTGTATCCAGAGAGAGATGCTTTTTCTCTCTAGATGCTGTATGATTCACAATAAGAGGTGGTGCAGATGTTAGAGCACTGGTCTGGGACTCTAGAGGCCTGGGCTCTCTTCTCTGATCTGCCACAGATCACATCGGCCAGTGGTTCTCAAATTGGGGAGTGCATTCTGGGGATATGGTTGCCAGACTCCAAGCTCTTTAGCAGGGAATTTCCAAAATGGTGGTGGCCAAAACCCAGTTGTGCAACGTGAGTTCTGTATACAGCATGGGCAGCAGCAGACATTGGATTGCCAGGGCACAGAACCCATGGCACAGACAGCAGAGGCAGCAGACATTAGATTTCCCAGAGACAACATTGGCAGCTGGTGCAGACATTGGATTGACCGGGCACAGAACCCATGGCACGGACAGCAGAGGCAGCATTGGCAGTAGCAGCAGCCGTCACTGGATTGCTCGGGCACAGAACCCATAGAACAGAAGAGACAGCAGCAGCAGCATTTGCCTGTAAACAGCACCCATTGAGCCAGGATCGTTGGATTTGCACGGGAATAGCTCCCAAAAAGCAGCAGACATCAGCAGCAGGATTGTGTGGGCACATTTGGATTGGCCAGGGCAGAGCACCCATGGACCAGCAGATAGCAGCAGCGGGATTACCAGACCAGTGGTGCACATCACCCAGGGCTGCCAGGGTAAGGAGACAGGCAGCGTGGCATGAGCAGAAGGCAGGCAGACTGAGGCAGGTTTTGATCTAAATCACCTGGGCAGGCGGGTGGGCAGGCAGCGTGGCATGAGCAGAAGGCAGGCAGACTGAGGCAGGGTTCAAGCTGTGCAACCTTGGCGGGCAGGCAGGCAGCGTGGCATGAGCAGAAGGCAGGCAGACTGAGGCAGGGTTCAAGCTTTGCAACCTGGGCAGGCTGGTGGGCAGGCAGGCAGCATGGCATGAGCAGAAGGCAGGCAGACTGAGGCAGGGTTCAAGCTTTGCAACCTGGGCGGGCGGGCAGGCAGCGTGGCATGAACAAAAGGCAGGCAGACTGAGGCAGGGTTCAAGCTTTGCAACCTGGGTGGGCGGGAAGCATAGTACGAGAAGCAGTAGGGAAGGCATGTTGGGACCTTGGCACCAAGTTGGCAGGGCACTCAGATAGGCTGCCGAAGACTGTGCAGCACGAGAGAGAGAGCCAGTCAGATAGGTGGGTTGAAATTGTCTAGCCACTAGTCAGAGGCCAGCTTGCAGGCTTACAGTTTCCCAATGCCACACTGTAGAATGCGGTCAGTCAGATAGTTCGGCCGAGGTCATGTAGTATGAAAGAGAGAGAGAAAAGGGGGGGCAGGTAGGGTGCCACTGAAGCAATGGGAGGGAGGGACAGCACCTCAGCTCAGAAGCAGCAGCCCTTATTGACAAGGAGCCCCTTCCCAAGACTGCCCCTGGCATGGGATGGCGTGTGCCACTGCACCATCACTCCTTGTCCAGGGGCAGCTCAGGGAATCCCAGCAGTGGAAGGTTGACCTTCAAGAAGATCAACTGCTCCACCAATCTGGCCCCCAGTCTCAGGCGGTGCGGGGAGAAAATGTCCCATGCCACAGAGAACATCCGCTTACTGGGGACACTGGTTGGTGGGCATGACAATAATCCCCTGGCCACTTTGGACAGGGCCGGCCATACGTTGGTCTTGCCGGTCCAATAGGCCAAAGGATCGCTGCTGGGATCGATGCACAACTCCTCGTCCAGGTAGGTATCGACTGCTACTGAGGCGCCATCATATTCCCTCTCATAGCTGTCCCTGGGCACCACGCCTCCACTGCCCTCAGTCACGCTGTCAGTCCCTGCCCTTTTGTGGGCTGTGCAGAGGAGGAACTGCTGGCAGTAGGGGTGCTTCTGCTAATCCTGCTGGTGCTGGTGCTGGTGCTACTGCTCGGGCTGGGGGCAGGGATAGACCCCGCTGGCTGAGAGGGGCGGCTGCTCCCACTCCCATCATCCCCTGGGGCATCCTGCTGCTGCTGCTGCGCACTCTCAAGAGCCTGCTTTTCTTCCGGACCCTCCCCACAAGATCATCCTTCCAGAGGCCCTAGAGGGATGACTTGCGTGCCACGCTGCCCTTGACCCTGAGGTCCAGCATTGTTCCCACCACATATTCCCCTCACTGCAGAAGCTTGTCGAACCTCGCCATCAGGCCTGTCTTAAGCTTCTGTGCCAGCCCAACCGCCTCAGCCTCCAGCTTCTTGCCCCTAGGGCCACAATCCTGCCCCTGCATCATGACCTCCTCCAGACTCCCGTGGAGACTCTGGACCAGAGGCGTCACCTGGCTTATGGTGGTTGTGGAGGAGCTGATGGTCTCTGTAACCTCATGGAACAGTCTGAGAACTATGACCGACTGTGCCAGGATCTCCTATTCTGGCCCATGGAGGTGCCCTGCTGTCCATGTCCAATTCCACCTGATGCAAGGCGGCTTTCTACTCCACAAGCCGCTCAAGCATTAGGAAGGTGGAATTCCACCTCATGGACACATCTTGTACCAGCAGATGCCCTGGGGAGCCTTGCTCAGCCTGCTTGGCCAGGAGGATTTCACTGCCCTTCACGCTCCTGTTGAAGAAGGCCACCAGCTTCCTCCCCTGCTCTATCAGGGAGCTAAGGGTGCCTGCCCCAATCCCCTTCTCCCCCAAGCCCAGAGTGTCCGTGACCACCAGGTGGAGGGTGTGTGCTGCGCAAGGGATGCTGATAAATTTTGCATCGCAGACAATCCTCACTATATTTGATGTGTTATCAGTCACCACACACCCCGGGGTGAATGGTGCACCAGGGGTAACCCATTCCCCCACCATGGCCCGCTTAGCAGAGCGGCACTGTGACACGTTTTTAGATGCCTGGACATGGCGGATGTCCCTAGGTTGGTGAGCACCTGCCCTCGCTTCACCACCTTGCTGCACAAAGTGCACTGCACCTCCCGGGGATCATCCGCCTGCACTACCTTAAAATGCTCCCAGACCCATGATTTCTGAGCCCCTCCTGCCTTCTGGCCCGCACCAGGTGATGCACTCCTGGGAGGGGCAGGACATAGTGGCACTGGTGACACTGCTCATTGAGGGACAGCCATCACCTCAGCAGCACCAGATACAGAGACCTCCTCCACAGAAATCTCTCCATCGCTGTCCCCATCCACAAAGAGAGTGACAGAGGCTGTTGGACTCCCCATGCTGCTTCCACTCTGAGCAGCACTCTCCCCCTGTCCCCTATAGCTGCTGCTGCCCGGGGATCGGGCCCTGCCTCTAGCCGGGCTCTCAACAATGGGGGAATTGGGGGACAATGCTGGCCCCTGCTGGGATACTTCATCCCCTGAATCACCTCCTGCTGCAGATGACACAGCCACCACAGCCTCTTCTACTGCCAGGAGGTGACGCCCAACCCCCTGGCGCTTAGTGCTGGGAGAGTGAGACCCCCATTCCCCAAGCTGTGAAGGCCTGGTGATGTTGGATGTGTCTGGGCTGCTGCTTCTGCCCACTGCTGGCACGGCCCCTGCCACGTGCCTCAATGGCTGCCTTATGAGCAGTAGAGTGGCCTCACCCTCTCATCACTCCCTTCTCCATTTCTACAAACCACACACAATTATATTAAATATATTTATTTATTTATTTATTTATTTACAATTTTTAACAAAATATTATATATATCTAACTGCTATTTAACTATCTAATAGCTATTATAAAACCTATGGAACTAAATAATGGAATATAAAAAACACACTCTAAAACTAGATCACTATCTCTCTATAAACTAAGCTAACTTAACTGTAATAGCTAAATATAATCCATCCTAACAACTACTATAATCTCTCTCTCTCTCTCCACACACACACAATATTACACAGGGATGGGGGGGACAGACAGCTCAAAACAACACAGGGAGGGGTACAGAAACTGAAATAAAACCTAAATCAATCTAATCCTACTCTAATAAATCAAAAACCAGGGGAAGGTAATGAGGGATCATGGAATATGGAGGGAGAGGGAAAGGAATGGATTCAAAGGACGGCAGGGAGATAGAACACAGGGAGGCGTAAAAAATAAAAATAACTGCTAAATCTATCTAATATAATCTAACTAAATGATAATAGGGAGGTAAATCTGTTGGATGGTTGAAAAGGGAGGAGGATTGTGAATGGATGAGGGAAGCAAACTGCTGGGAGTCAGGGAGCCTTCTAAAAACATTGCTGACAGGATCAGTGGCTGGCTCAGAAGGTGTTGGAAGGGGGGGGGGGGGGGGGNCTTGCTGCTCCCGCCTTACTGCAGGGCTCGATTGGCTCTGCACCACCTAGCCCCTGGCCAATCGCAGACTGTGAAGCCAGTGTTCAGTCAAAAAGGAAAGGTGATTGGGTAGGCTGGCTGCTACTCCAAACCTCTCCACACCACCCGGTACCAGGAAGTCTGCTCCACAGCTGCCTCCCCCTCCCTGGGCCTTCAGTCACGTTTTTCCCACCTGAACTCAACTGAACGTGGCCAAACACGAACAAACTGTTCTGTCGGTTTGTAGTTCGGATCTAGTTTGGTTCGGTCAGTTCGGGTTTGGATTCGGTCATCCGAACAGACTGAGTTCAGTCCGAATGCCAAACTTCCGAACCACGTTCACCCATTCCTAGAAATTAGCACAGTGAGATAGGGGGAAGGAAGGTTGTGAAGAGCTTTATAGGTGAAGACTAGGAGCTTGTGCAGGATTCGTTCAGGAAGGGGGGGCCAGTGAAGAGAGGAGAGGAGGGGCTGTATGTGGTCAAAGCGACAGCCGAGGTGGATGACCCTGGCAGCAGAGTTTTGGATGGAGATAAGGGGAGAAAGGTGAGAGTGGCGGAGGCCGGTAAGACGGAGGTTACAGTAATCGTGGTGAGAGATGACCAAGGCGGAAACAAGGGTTTTGGCAGAGGAGAGAGAGAGAAAAGGGCAAATCTTAGCAATCTTATGGAGGGAGAAGTGACAGGATTTGGCAACAGAGTCACTGTAGGTTTTAAAAGAAAGGGGTGAGTCAAAGATGAAGCCTAAGCTACAGGCTTGGGGGACAGGAAAGATGGTGACCTGGTTGATAAGGACTGACAGGGAGGAGGGAGAGGAAGGATGGAGGGGGGAGATAAGGAGTTCAGTTTTAGCCATGTTGAGTTTGAATTGACGTTGAGACATCCAGGTAGACATATCAAAGAGAGAGCTGGTGAGGCAAGCTTGAACAGATGGAGAGATAGAGTTGAGTGTCATCAGTGTAGAGGTGATATTGGAAGCCATGAGAGGCAATGACTTTGCCTACGGATAGGGTGTAGCTAGAGAAGAGGAGAGGGCCAAGGACAGAGCCTTGAGGAACAGCAATCGAGAGGGGCAAAGGAGGAGGAGGCAAAGGAGGAGCAGGCAAAAGAGACACTGAAGGAGCGGTCAGAGAGGTAGGAGGAGAACCCGTCGAGGATGGAGCCCCGGAAGCCAAGGGAGCGAAGTGAGTACAGCAAGAGTGAGTGGTCAACAGTATCGAAGGCAGCAGAGAGGTCAAGGAGGAGAAGAATGGAGTAGAGGTGATTAGATTTGTAAGGAATAAATGAGGTTGCTGCCTCAGTTTAACCAAACGGGATCAAAGGTTGCCAATTAACAAGCCAAAGTATATAGGTACAACTTAATTTTATTGGATAGACACCTAACATCTAGACATGGTAGTGTGTGTGTTACTAGTTGCAAACACTAGTAACCCGACCTAGAATATCTTACACGTCAGAGGCCACAGTCCGAGATGCAAGCTGGTTCAGAGGAGAAGAGGAGGGGGCCTAGCAGGCAGCTGGGTAGGAGTCTCTCTGGATCTTTGAGAGCGTCGTTTAGGATCAAAGACCCACCCAGCTAACTTGCAAATGCTAGTGGCCGTTAGCGTCAATGACAAGTGACAAGGACCTGGGCTCCCTCTTTTATAGTTTTTATTTATTAGGCATTCATGTTGCAGGGTCCCCTCTGCCAGGTGCAGAGAATAAGCTGACTATTAATTATGCTATCACTTGGAGCACAGCTGCCAAGCTATTTTGGAGTTGGGTTTTTTTTTTAGGGAGTTACTGTTTATTCATAGGGGAGGGTACCTCCCTTTCTTACAAACTCTCTTTGTTTTCTCTTAGACCTCTTTCTGTGTTCTGAGATAGAGAGTGTCTGGGGTTTGTTATTGTGGCTTTGGAAATACATTTTCTGCTTAGAAAGTGATTTTGACAACTTTATTCTCATGGGCCTAGTTGGATAGTGTCAGCCTGAGGCCTACGGCTGAATTAGCTGAACTGAGTTATCCAAGCCTCATCCTGCTTGTGTCTCTGATCATGGCCAATATTGCCTAATTAATACATAACAGATTTAGCCACAAGATCATTGGTGGTCTTGGTGAGAGCAGTTTCAGTAGAGTAAGGCTAGAGCACAAAGAAGCACAGAGAAGCTGGCTACAGTTGTATACAAATGTTTAATTAAAACTAAGTTGGGTATGCATTGAAATTAATAAAATGGAATGGGCATTGGAAGGAATGGAGGCAACAGCAATGCCAAATTCTAAATAAATACTATTGTCATTCCAACATCCAATTAAGTGACTGAAATTATGCAACACAGCTGCATCTTTGGGAGTACATGGGGAAGGCATTGGCAAGAGTGTGAAATGATGAGAACAGCACCAGATGCAGTAAGTGGAATGGTTGGACTGACAGGGAAAAATACAAAGTGTGCAGGATCAAGTAAGTGGGTGGAATGACAGGACGAATTAGACTTGTACCTGTATATATTGGGCCTCTTGCTAGCTTTTTAAATTTGTGGAATACATCTAATCTGGGCTTCCAAGATGGTGTCTAATTATTCTCCACACCTCCTGCAGACATTTCATTTTTGCACTAGCTCCTTTTAGTTTCCCTCTAACTAGTTTCCGCATTTTTGCATAGTTCTCCCTTTTAAAGTTAAAAATGTTACTGCAGTGCTTTTATTTTGCATTCTACCTCCTGTGAGTAGGTAAAATTTGATTGTATTATGATCACTGTTGCCAGGCGGCTCCAGCACTGTTACCCCTTGCATCAGGTCCTGTGCTTCACTTAGGACTAGATCCAAAGTAGCTCCTTCCCTATTGGTTCCAGGACCAGCTGCTCCAAGAAGCAGTCACAACGACAACACCACCACCACCACCACCAACAGTCATTTATGGTATCTAGACATTTTTATCTCCGCATCCCTCCCCGAGAAGACATTCACCCAATCAGTTGGAATCATTAAAATAGTTCATTATTATTGTGTTTCCAACTTTAGTAGCCTGTCTAATTTCCCTTAGCATTTCAAAGTTAGTTTCACTGTCCTGGTCAAGGGGTTGATAGTATAGGCCCCACTGCTATACACTTCCCCATTACACATGGAATTTCTACCCACAGAGATTCTGGAGTACAGTTTTCTTCCTTTAAAATTTTAATTCTGCTTGATTCAGTGCTGTAGCACCACCCCACCACCAGCTTGATCTACTCTGTCATGTCAATATATTTTGTACCCTGGTAATACTGTGTCCCATTCGTTGTCCTCATTCCACTAGGTCTCGGAGATTCCTATTATGTCTATATCCCTCATTTAGTGCCATACGCTCTAATTCTCTCATCTTACTTTTTAGACTTCTAGCATTTGTATATAGACATTTAAAGATATCCTTTTTGTTTTTATTCTGTTTATTATAAGTAACTGTTTCAGTTATCCTGGAATCAATAGAGTTTGACTGTTTCACACCAATTCCCCCCTGAGCTCCTTGGGCTGCTTTTCTATCTTCTATATTAGGATACATTTTTTGTTTTTGTTGTTATTATTTTCATTTTTGATATTTCAATAATGCAAGTGAAAATGTTTCTTTTCATTATCATAACAATTAAAATGAATTGCACACCCCTAGTCAAAGTTCAAAGATTTTTGTAGTGGCTGGAGAAATTTGGGTCTTTGTTAAGTCCATTGTTTTTGGTACTGTTTTTGTCTGTCACTTGGGACCAACACGGCAACTACACTCTCTCTAGGAAGTCTTTCGGGAGTTTTCAGACCATACAGCAAAGCTACCCCATTAAGCTCGATTGATATCACTGGAGCATACCGTTTTGAATTAAGTTGTAGATATAACTAACACTGTGTCCAACTGTCCTACTTCTGTTTGAATATTTTGAGATCACTGCAAGCAGTAAGTAAACAATTTACTTACTATTCCTCTGGGTTTTCAAGCACATCTTGTCTCTTCTATGTTTACCTTGTTTACAGCACTGAAAGCTCTTAGCTGCTGGGAGTGTATTGTGTTTTGGCAGAAGACTGGAAAAGTATGGATTTTAGTTCCCCCCTTTGATATATATATATATTTTTTAAACTCACTATTTTTTAAGACAGTGGTTCTCCAACTGTGGTGTGAAACATATCCTGGGAAGGGATAGGGGCCCGAGTTTAGGGGGGGAAGTTATCAATCTATCCATATTAACAAGGAGCACAGCTGGTTAATATTAGTTCTGTTTTGGCTGGGGTAGGGTGAAATTTCCAAAGTGGTAGTGGACGTACAAAATCTGTAACACAAATTCTGATTGGTGCTACAGCCACCAATTGAAATTTGTATCCAAGAGGGTTCTATTCTGTCCCCTCTCCTGTTCAACGTATATATGCAGCCTTTGGGTGAGGTTGTGAGAAGGTTTAGGGTGCGGTGTCATCAATATTCTGATGACACCCAGCTCTACCTCTCGTTTTTAGCAGACCCAGGCCTGGCAGTCGCATTGCTTACCCAGTGGTTTGGCAGCTGTGTGGGACTGGATGAGGGTGAACTGCCTGAAGCTGAATCCTGACAAGACAGAGGTGATACTGGTGGGGAGGGCTGGGGGTGTGAAGGCCCCCATCATTTATGGGGTGCACTCAGCCTTGGTTCCTCTGGTTCGCAGCCTGGGCATGCTCTTGATGCACAACTCCGCCTGGATGTCAAGGTGGCAGCTCTGGCAAGGAGCGCATTTTTAAAATGACATCTGGTGCGACGGCTGTGGCCATATATCGTGGACTGTGACCTGGCCACCATCATCCATGCTTTCATCACTTCAAGACTTGATTACTGTAACACACTCTACGTGGGGCTACTCTTGGTGACAGTTTGGAGGCTGCAGCTGGTGCAGAAGTTGGCGGCCCACCTCCTTATGGGGACGGGTCACCAGGAGTACATAACACCAGTGTTCTGTTCGCTGAACTGGCTGCCTATAGCCTTCCTGGTCCAATTCAACATGTTTGTGCTTACCTATAAAGTTCTACACCTACCTGTGGGACCACCTCATCTCCCCCCCCCCAGTCTTCGAGTGGCCTCTGTGGTTGGACGGGAGTTCCCTTTTGGAGGTCCCCCATGTTTGACAGTGGGCCACATTGGAGAGGGTGTTATTGGCCATGGCACCTCGTTTGTGGAACTCCCTTCCCCGCAGGGATCCGTTTGTCCCTGGATCTCCTCTCTTTCAGGCGTCAATGTAAAACCTGGTTATTCCACCCGGCTTTTGGTGGGGGAGATGGTTAAAGAGTGGGTTGGGGAGGGTTTTTTTTGTGACTTCTGTATTTTGTATATTTTTATCTGGTTTTATTGCATTTGTATTTATTTTTCTAGTTTATTATATGCTGCCCCAAGCTGTCTTGGTAGGAGGGGGCAAGTTATCAAATTTGATAATAAATAAATAACGAATAATATAAGAGGTGGGTAAACCGGCACCATTTTAGAAATCTTCCAAGCTTAGCTGCTCTGAACCAGGGAGTTACAGGAGAACGAGCAACAGGAGGTGCAGGAACAGGGAAGAACAAGGGGAAGGCATCAGATGTCTGACAGAATAGTCTCTAATACTGAAAGACTATTCTGACTATTGAGAGTAGTATGCTGACTTAGAAAGGTAAAGGCAGAACCACTCTCCATTATAAAAAGGGGGCTGCTGAAGCCCTCATTTTGAGGAAACCACTTGAGCTACAGTTGTGAAAATTTGTCCATGGCTTATATTTGTGGGGACCATCATACATTTAAAATTTTAAGAAGTTCCATCCAGCAAATCAAAACTTAACTGTTAAAAAGTTAATTGCTGGTGGTCAAAATGCACTACGTCCGGATGATTTTGAATCATCTCTATCTCCTTCCCCTGGATGAGCTGAGCCCCCAGACTCAACAGCCTTGCAGCCTGTGATGTCCATCAAGTTCTACTGTAGTATGATAGTGCTTGGTACAGCCAAAAATGAGTTATTAAACATTTTAAAAAATCAGTTCTGCTGGCTGGCACATGTGCAGTTGAGCAACTGCTGACCACCATTTGTGTTGTTAGAAAAAGCAGCATAAAGGACAGTTACGTGACTCTGCTTTTTAAAAACATGTAACTTTAGCAGGAGCCAGCTGTCACAAAGACTTTAAACTCTAGTCATTCTCATGTCGATTACCCTCTTGCCTGAGAAGCCATCAGCAATTCATTCACTCCGTGGGGAAGATTTTGAGCGATCCATATTTCCTCCCCCCAAACAAGTTGAGCCTCCAGACTTCACAGCCTTGGTGTATGCGATGGCCACCAAGTGGTACTGTAACATGATAGCACTTGGTGCAGCAAAAAACTAGTCATTAAACATTAAAAAAAATCAGTACTGCTGGCTGGTGCATGCACAGTAGTATGGAAAACTGCATGACTTTTATTCATTCACTCATATGAAGAGTTGCAAGACTTTTATTCATTCACTCCGTGGGGAGGATTTTGAGCGATCCATATCTCCTCCCCGCAGATGAATTGAGCCCCCAGACTTCACAGCCTTGGAGTATGAGATGGCCACCAAGTGCTACTATAACATGATAGTGCTTGGTGCAGCAAAAACCAAGTTATTAAACATTAAAAAATCAGTTCTGCTGGCTGGTGCATGCGCAGTGGTATGGAAAGTTGCATGGCTCTCAATAACCATAATGATATTTGCTATCATCACAGAGTTCCTCACCAATGGGTTTTATCCAACTTCTTCTCACTAAAGATTGAAGTCTTCTGAAAAATTATCTTTCAACAAAAACTAAGGCTTACAGAGTCCAAATGCCTTTCCGGCTTTGGTCTAGCGAATAATATTTTTAGTTGAGCAAATGCATCAGAGCTTCACTGAACTTCCTTTGACATTCAGGCAGCACTGAGCTCAGGGAAAACACCTTAGAGGAAACTTCAGACCTCCATTCCCCTGGTCCAAGGGTTGCAAACCTCAACGTGTATTCAAGCACGATAGAGTACTGATCAATAACTTCATAAGATGAAGACATAGACAATGCACGTCTCAATTTTGCTGGTGACAAAAAATGGGACAATTGCAAACACCTTAGAGGATACTATTAAAATTCCAAAATAACTTTATTTTGGAATTTTAAGGATAGAATTAAACTTGCAGCAGCAGCAGCAGTGAAATTAAGAAGTGATTTATCCTTAGGCGAAGGGAAAGTGCGTGTGTGTGTGTAAAAAAAGGTGAGAGTGTGGGGCTGAAGGGAGTGAATGTGTGTTTATGTGGTGTGTGTGTTAATGAATTTTCTAAAACCTGTCTTTGATACAGCAATATGTCCATGATACAGTTAATCATATAAAACTGACATATGTGGTATCTTTTAACCTTCTCATTAGTATATTAATCACATTGCAAAAACTCTGGAAATTTTCCAAAACAAAAAGGCTCATGTTTTAAAAAAACAGTAAAGGAAGAACCATTTTTAAAACAAAAAACTTTTGTCATCAAAAACATTTCACAAAATACATCTTACCCTAACGTAAACTCCAAAAAACACATGAAAATGAATTATACTTGCTATTAAACAATTTTTTTAAAAAAATACAACAAAAATTAAGTGCCAAAAAGCATGGAAATTATTTCAAGATTTTCTATCTGTATTTTTAATTTGCCCTCAACATAAACGTAAGATAGGTACTTAACTCCTTAACATACCATACGCTGATTAATATTTATCACTAACCTAAACTATCACATTTTTTCTTTATTAAGCATTAATTCAACAATTTTTTCAAACTGCCTTAACACTGTCCTTTCACGATGAATTGCATTCTATTGAAACGATTCTATACAGTTGTCTACACTGACAGTGTCAACTGTTCATTTTATAAAGTATACAAATTGTGTACGCATGGAAGTGATAGAGTTAAGGTGGTTTGAAAAAAGTTTAAGTTATGGTAAAATGTATTTTGTGAAATGTTTTTGAAAATCAAAGTTTTTTGTTTTAGAAATGGTTCTGCCTTTAACAGTTTTTTAAACTGAGGTTTTTTGTTTTGGAAAATTAACCAGTAGATCTAAGCAGCTATGGAAGCTGGGGAGAGAATTGTACTTGAGCACAACAGAAAATTGACAACAGGGAATGATGTATAAAAAGACTGGCTTAAAAGCAGTGGTTATTAGTTTCATGATTTGGAGGGCCTGAATTTTGAACTTTTGTGGTTAGCAACCCCATAGAAGCAGCCTTGGATGTCACGTTATAAAAAGAATGATAAGAATTGATCACAAAACATTATAGCTATTATCAGTGAGGTAGTAGTATTAAACTCCTGTCTTCTAGATATCTGTAAATGTATATCAGTTAAAACAAAAAGACATATCCTAGTGACAAAGGCTGCAAGAGACATTGGTATTATGAGTAAAAATGGGGAAAGAAACCTTTCATCTTTTCTAATAAAAAGATTAAAGAAGAACTCCTCTTTCCAGGAGCAAGCACTTTCTATTTTTATAAGAAATAGTAGCCTTGAATTTTAAATCACATAAGACTTTTAAAGTAGGGCTGAAACGAGATTTCGCCCTAGGCAAAAATCTCATCGAGGAGAAGCATCTCGAGAATATCGCGAGAATCGGCATTCTCATGAGATTCTCAAAAATGGCTGCTGGGCAGCTGCACATGCACAGAATGGCTGCGGTGGCCATTTTGCACATGCACAGACAGAGCGGTTTGGGGTTTCGAGAATCTCATGAGATTCTCGAGAAACCTAAAAAAATGCTCTGCGCGTGTGCAAAATAGCTGTGCAAGCGCAGAGTGGCAGCAACTGCCACTTTGCACATGCACAGAGCATTTTTAAGATTGAGAATTTCACAAAGATCTTGAAAATCTTAGTGAGAATCTAACGCTTTCTCTTGATAACGCAAAACACTCCTGTTTCAGTCCTATTTTAAAGTAATACATAAGACAAAAACTGCCTTCAGTTGCAAATACGGAAATTATTAGCCAGCTTTAAAGCACCACTTTTCCACTTATTTTTAGGGAACTCTTCTTTCGACAATAGTATGTTATAAAGGGATTGAATAGGAAAAGAGTTAATACAGGGGACACAAGGGTTCTGTTCTTAATCTTAATCCTGGAAAGAAGCTTGCATACTCTCACCAACAGAAGCTGGTCCAATAAAAGATACCATCTGAACTACTTCATCTCCAGCTGATATATTTAGGACTCATCATGGCAACCACACGCTCGCAAACGGGCTTTAGAAAGGTGTTAGTTCTTTTGACCTCAGTTTTTACATTTCATAAAGAGGCATATTAATACCTATTGCCAAGGGAAAGCTTAGCTAATGTCAAGTGCTTTTTGATCCTTGGCTGAAAATGTTAAGAGAAATAATGATTTGTATTTCAAGAACGTGATCTACAATACAAGCAAGGATGAAAATGAAGTTTCCAGGACGAAGTTTTGCACGCTGACTTTTGTCTATGATAAAAAGTAGCCAACACTTTTAACCCTTCAAAATTAATCATGCTGATCACACACAGTAAATCTATTTGATAGGTTTCAAAAGTCAGTCATTATGAGATCAGTTTTAACGACCCAGCTATTATTTTATGTGATGGAAGGGGAACCAATCAAGGTAATTTATTGACTCCAAAGAAATCCCCTTTGGCTTATAACTTGCATTATTCATTTCTTCTAAGAACATGCAAGACCATACCTCTCAACCCCTGGACTCTGAAAAGAGGGACAGCAACACTCAAAGAGGGACAATGGGGGGATATCAATTGCATAAAATCTGCATATGCTAATTTGCATGGTTTTATGTAAATTTACATTCTGATGGAGTACGTTCAGTGTATGAAGTGGTAGCGCTATGGCAGCTGGAGACCAGAGTGGCCCCTTTAAGAACCTACACTGCAGGTAAAGCCAGCAGAGTTGACAGGACAATAGGTTAAGGGTTAACGAGAGCTGCTCAAGTCAGTGTGATTGGTGATCTCAGGATGCATGCCAAGGGTGAGCAAAGGCCAGCAGGGTGGAAGGCAGGAGACAGACCTCAGCGGGGAAGGGTTGGGAGAGTTTATATAGGTGCAAGTTGGAGACACATGCGAAGGGAGAACCACTGACTTGTGAGGCAGGTAGGCAGCCAGCCAGCGAGAGAAAGAGGTCACCTGGGTGTAGAGCAGGGAGCAGCTCATTGAGATACGCTGTACAACCCAAAGAAGAGCTGAGGGCACAGGGACCGAAGTGAGAGTCAGGGACTGAAACGAAGCCACAGCCTGGAGTGGGGCTGCAGAGAAATGCAACAGAGCAGACCATAGCAGCCACTTGAAATTGACAACAGCAGTGGGGGAGCTGCTTTGAAATCAACAAGGAGGGAGGAGCCAGGGGTGGCCAGATACAAAGTAACAACAGAGAGCTCCAGCTCCAAGCTGGGAGGAGTGTGCAAGACAGTTGTGGGAAGCACTGAAACAGGCAACTTAGGCTGTAGTGCTGCTGCAAGTCACGGGGAGAACTGTTTGTCTCCCAAAACTGAGGCATTGGAACAGCGAAGCAGGGCGGCCAGACATCAGCAATAACAACAACAAAAAAGCTGAAACCTGTGATGTCCTGCCCAATCTGGGACACTTGAAAAGTATGTGCAAGACTAGTTTATTTCTTTTGTCAGGAAAGGAAACTGAAATTCATCAGAACAGAAGAATCACATGGAAAAAGACACAATAGTTAACAAACCACAAAAGCTGGTATTAAATACCTCCAACGTGCAACATAAACTTAATACCAGAACTACTGGGTGAATTTCTGGAGCCTGTGTTAGGCAAAAGATCATACCAGATAGCCATGATGGTCACTTCTGGCCTTAAAGTCTACTCTTCTATAATACAATTTATTGCAGAAAGTACTTTGCCCTTCGTGGTTTCATTTCTTTTGTATTGGCTTTAATGACACTTGGGTTTATGAATGGAAAAACCTTAAAGGACATTTAGAAAGCATCTCTATATTCAGAAGAAACTGTATCAGTGTGCCCTTTACAGAGTTTAGTTTCACAAGGTGAATTTATTAAGAAGTAAAAATTAATGCCAGCAGGGCACTGAGGAATTAAGATAAGGGGAAGGCAGTGGGTGGGGAAGTGGGTGAGAACAGCAGAAGAGAACTGACATTTCTCTGAGCTTTTTCTTGGCTGAACGGCTCATGCTGATTTAAATAAAGCTCACTGATTTAAATAAAGATTCAAAGAGATAAAGGCATGCTGCCAGCATGGGTGACAGGGAAGAAAAAGGGAATTATAGAATTACGGGGAAAAGTACAAAGCAGTGATGACACTAGTCACTTCTCTCCCCAGATGCACTGGTCAAAAAACACCGAGTAAAATATTTGGTAAGTAAGAAAAAGCTAGTCAAGTGCAAAGGAACTAATTTTTGCGGACTATACAATGCATAAAAGGCAATGAAAGATTATTCTTTTTGGCCAAGTATTTGGTCAGCAGGGGTAAGGGCCAGGCAGTCATGTCAGTTACTGTACGGTGGGAGCCAAGAGAACAGTCACACACTTCCCTGTCCCCCACCAGCCTTGCATCGCTGTCCCCTGGGAACACCTCCCCACCATCCCCGCTGATCTCCCTAGCACAGTTCCAGCACCCTAGTTCTCAAGGTCCTCAAGCCCATACCCTCATGAACAAGGTCCACCCTGCTCCACGGACCTCCTCCCTCTCACACTGCCTCCTTCCTGCCACCGGCCAGCTGTCCACCCTCCGTGCTGTTGTCCCAGTCCCTTTACTCTGCTTCCTCCGAGCGTGCTTGGGCCAGGTGCCCTGTGATGACATCATGCTGCTGGCCCATCCTTCTGCAACATTTCATGCTGCTCCTCTGCCTGTCTCACCACTCTCTTCTCTCTGCCAGGCTCCCTGCAGTGTCACTGCCGAACAGGCCAATCCAACCGCCGGCCACCTCCTCATCCTTGTCACAACTTGTGCATGTCTTTATAGGTTGTAAGCTGTCCTGAGCAGTAGGGGAAGGGCAGGATATAAATCTGAACAAGCAACATTTCTGATACGATGATGATGTGCTTATGAGGCTGATGTAGGGGGACCATTACTGGCGATATATAGTAGGGTTCTGTGTGTCCTCTGAGACTCTCAGCTGTATTCAGTGAAGCATCTTTTCAGTCATACTCAACTGTTCAAGCTGAATTAGGATTCAAATGAAACTGCAGGGGAAGAAATACTGGTGAAACTATTACCCCCAAGTTTGACAGACAACATGGAAAGCAATCATCCCTGCCCTTTGGTGCACACGCAGTGCGGAGCAGAAAGGAAGGCAGCAACATGGATGGGACGATCCTGGGTAGACACAGCAGCATTGAGACTGACAATGTGAGCATGAAGGGGGCCCACAGGAATGGTCCTCCACCTACTCTGAACTAAGTGGAGGAGGAGTGCTCCCGTACTGCTGCTGCACCAGTGATTGCAGATCAGTGAGATCACAAGTGTCTTGGTACCCTCCAGTGCCCCAGAGTTTGTGGTACAGGCAGGTGCAGAGGTGGGACCACTGCAAAGGGCTGGGGTTCTGTTCCCAGCTGCAGCTCAGCGCAAAGACCTGGCGGCCATGCCTACTACGGCTGTGGAAGCAACCCTTGCCAAGAGGCAGTACCAATACAGAGGCTGTGGGCTATTTAAACCCATAATGGGGATGTTTTCCTTTCACCTTGTGATGATGCTCTTCTCAAGAACCTTTGTAAACAGAGGCTACAGTTAGAACTGCAGCGTAACAATATTTTGAGATTTCCATTTCCCCTGCTGTGCATAAACAGCCTGGTGCTTAGCAATGTTATTTCTTCTTGAACATTTCAAAATATGCTTGATAGAGCTGTTTCTAAAGAAATGCACGTCCTACTCAGCTGCCATGTAAAACACTACCATGAAAACAGACCAGCTCTGGAGTAAAGGCTGTTCACCCCACTTACCCCCTCATGTGAGTAAGATAATGGAAATAATGATCCTTCACTCTTGCCCAAACCCCCACATTGTTTTGGGTAAGTGATGGGGAGGGGGATGTTAGGGTTGGTATATATAAAGATTTGAGGTCCTTGTTCTCTACTTGTTGATGTTTATAAAGCAGTGTCTACTAAAGGCAATTAAATAAGCACTCATCCCAGCAGAGTACATGTTGTGGGAGTCATTCTGGACAAGCCAGTAGGAGTTGAGCTTAGAGAGTCTCTCAACTGGAGCTCATTCACCCAGGAAGGTTGTTCAGGTTCAGTGTCTTAAACAAGCAAGTCAGCAAAGGGTACACTACAGGTGGCCTGGGTTTTGTTTTTATTATATATATATATATATATATATATATATATATATATATATATCCCAACACCTGTGCAGTCAAAATACCAATCAATGCATTTTGCACAAACTACCCAACAGCTTTCAGGCAGCAGCAATGACTTTCAGCCAAGAGGGTGAATGCAGACTATTAACATGGGGGATCATTCATTGTCCTTACCCTTGTAAGCCATGAGACCATTAGCACCAAAGTGGGGGAAAAATAATCTCTTAAAAAACCCCTCAATTATTGCTCCAGAAAAGCCATGTCAGATGAGATCTTGACTTCACTAAAAGCAATGGTTAATCATCCGTTGGGTGTAATCCTGACTCCATTGATAATTTTATTTTTGAATTAGGTGTTTTCAAACGAGACTTTAGCCTGCTGCTGTCTGCGTTCAGTCCATACAGTCCCCACTCAATAGTTTTTAGCACATCGAACCACAGAAACAGGCAGGCATTTCCCCCTGTCATGCTTCCCCCCCCCCCCCCATCACCAAGAAGCAGTTGCTCCTCAGAAGCTCCAGGTCTCTGTCTGCGACTCTAAGAGGCTGCACACAACCTAATTGACAGGACATGGACAAGATGGCGCACATTAGTCTGGATTCATGCACATGGTAGGCTTCGCATTCTCCAGGACCTGAGTGGGGGATGCGGGGTTGGTGGGGACGAACATCTGGGAAACACCTAACAAACAAGCAGGAGGACAGCCACCTGGTGTGGGCTATGGTCTCATTTGTTTTCACCCCATGCCATTAATAAGACAGATCACTGTTGTTAGACAATACACAGTGACAGAGGAAATGTACAGAGAACAAAGAAATGTCTTACAGAATAATTTGATTTCCTCAAACACTTAGAGAGAGAGAGAGAGAGAACTATGTTGGGCAGATTGTCAAGCACCTGCTAGCTGCAATTACCATGGCTGCCATTTAAAAGCCATTATTTAACTACAAAAAACAGCAATTATTTCCATTTCTGTGTATAAAGAAAACACTGCCCTGTATGCGCTAACTGGGTGGATGGTGACTTCTTAATGACAGCCACTCTACTTTGTCTACATGTCACTCCATAACATTATTGGTTTTCATATTCAAAGCATAGAATTTTATGGTTGGAAGGAACCGGAAGGGTCAACCCTTCTCCCCACCCCTATTTAGACAGTATTCAAGGTCTAAACCATCACTGACTGATATTTATCCAGCTTCTTCTTGAAACCAAAATGAAGGCAATTGAAAGAAATTCCAGTGCCCAGCTGTCCTTACAGTTAGGAATTTTCCCGATATTTAACCTAAATCCACCTTCCCTCAACTCTTCTATTGCCTCTTGTCCTAACTGTTCTTCCACTTTTACACAAAGGCATCCCAAATGCCTCACCTATGAATAAAATGCATCCACTCCTAGGGTCGAACAGAAAACACTGTAGTAGGGTTCCCACCTGCCCATCATAAGACATACGGGATCAGGGCCTAATAATCACAGTCTCTATGGGGTATCGGCTCTCAAAGTCTTTTTATTCACACAGCCTCCCACTCTCAGCGGTTTCTCAAAGCCTCTATTACAGTCAGGCTTCCCTCAGCTCCAGCAGCCCATCTGTTGGCTTTCTGCTCTCAGCAGGCTCCCAGCCTTCTGACATACAGGCACCCCTGATTGCCTCACTGCTGCTCCCCACAACTCCTTCAGTCTCTGGGTGCTTTTAGACAAACACTTCCCCAACCACCACACTATACATGTTGCAGGGCTGCAGTGGTGCCCTGCAACATGTATAATAGGTGGGAAAGGAGATGCTTGTCTAAAAGCACCCTCTGTGACAGGGCTTCCCAGCTCTGATTACTTCCCCAGAGTGTTACCTTTCAAGAGAGCTGCCTCTCAGGTCTTGCTCCCTTCCAGTCTCCTCCAGCACTGAGCTACTCTCAGGCTTGTCATCAGAGCTGACTAGTGCCACGCCCTCAACCCAGCTGCCTTCCACTGAGGCATGGTCCTCTTGCTGATTCAGTACCTGTTGCTCTGTTCACGCTGCCCCCTGTGCTGGCACAAGCTGTCTTAAAGGGTTCCCAGACCTCTCTGGCTCTCCCTACCACAAACGTAATTTAGCTAATTCAGCCAAGAAGCTATTACCTTAGCCAAACTGGATGAGAAACGTAGGGGAGGATAAAGTAATCATGCCTGCTGGAATTTTGCCAAACCAACCAGAAAAATTCACTGTCTGACAGATCTAACTACTAATTTTTTTCCTGCAGAGTTAAGACACATACAAATGGGCAGTGTGATCCTATGTGGATAGCACCAGCATTAACATTTAGGGCTGGCATGAGTCCCACTCACTTCAGTAGGATTCACAGCTGTGCAGAGAGCTTGTGACAGCACTGTCTGCCTGGAGGGTCATGCCCTAAATGTGTTTTACCAGTCCTGGACCTCACAGCCTGGAAATAAATTGAATACAGAGATTAAGCTAGAGTACTAATTAGATAATAAAATAAACATTCTCCAAGATGCAAGGTATTGAGTTAGTGATATCTGGTTATTAATTATTATTATTATTATTATTATTATAAGCATTTATATAGTGCCAGCGATGTACCTGATTTGTGCAATTTAAACAGTTTTTTATATCAGAAACCTTGCCTAAAATATAGGGCTAGGAAGGTGTATATTATATAATAATTTATTGCCAATAGCAGAGTTGAGTCTCTCCTAGACTCTTATAACATTAACTTGCATATAAATTAGGGTTGTGTTCCTGAAGTAGTATGCAGCGTAATAGCTTATTCAATTGGTTTTTCATTATACCTGGAGACGGACACTTCATTGCTTTGAATATTAAAATCAGAAATGATGGGAGCTCACACAATAAATAGGTGGAAAGGAAAAAGTGGAAAGGAAAAAGTAAGAGGCTAGAGCTTGATGACAGGAAATATGAAAGCACAGATTTAACAGAAAGCCTATGCAGCAGTTATGAAAACAAAGCCAACTATACTAGGTAAAACAGTCATATTTTCAGTTGTGTAACATTCTTGTCAACTTACAGAATTTATTGACACTCTGGTTCAATGAGACTGTCACTCATGTGAGTAAAAAGCTAACTACACGTTTCTGTGTTTGCAGGAATTAATGCTACAATCCTAGCCCCAAATACAACATTGTAGACTGAGTGCCCCACTCTGGCTGTGAGTTTCCAGGATCTGGCCCTTGATGCTTTCAGTCAGCTCATTTCTTCTACTAAGTCCTTTTATTTATGAACTACGGGTACAGTCCTTGTTACCCTCCTACCCATCACAGCTTCATTGAGCACGTTCTTGGCGGCTTCCTTCCCAGGTTGTGGTCAGCCTCTGGGCACTCTCTGCCCAGGCCTAGGGCTGAAATGGGTAGTGATTGAATTTATTACCTGCAGGTATAACCTGAACTTTCAAGTAATCATGTGGGCACTCAACCTATACTCACAATAGGAAATGGGTACTTGCATTGTTGTGACCCACAAAAGGCAGATTGGGTAATGCGTATTCAGTGGGTATACCCATTTCAATTATACCCAGGCCGTATTGACTTTCCAGCTCCAGGGAAAGCCCTGACGACACAGAGCTCCAAGGCGAGCCCCCAGCTTCTTGTCCTCCCTTACCTGGCTCCAAAGCAAGCTCTGAGGTCCTAAGCTCGGCTTCTCCCTGGTGATTCTCTGTCTGAATTCTCACCTCAGAATTTTATCATCTTTTTCTTCCCAGCTGCTTCCTCCCCATGCTCCAAGCAAGCCAATAAGTCCCAGGTGTTCCTGCTAATGATCATTTCTGATTTTAATAATCAAATGAAGTGTCCATCCAGGTATAATGAAGCCACTTACAGCAGCTCACCCAACTCAAGACCCCATCCTGGAAGAACTTAGGACTCCCCCATAGCAGGAAAACAATACAAAGTGCAGCCTATGCCACTTCCCCTGTGGGTGGTATGAGTTGTGTGAAGGGGAGGTTGTGAGCTATGGAAATTAATGCTGACAGTGGTTCATTCACACAACACTCTTTTAGAGTGGGTAGGGACACAACCCCACATTTTGCATGTTGTGTAAAATCTTACCACTTCCTGTGCTCCTTGATGATTCTTTGCCATCTGATGTAAAAAGTTTGCTTGCAAGGACCTGATGCCAGCAAGTAGTAATGGGTGCTGTGTGATTTAGCAAACTTAAATCCCTGATATTTCATTTCTCACTTTCTGTTTGAGTGACCACAGACATGCTGCCACAGAGGCCGTTTTCACACAAGACACTCCCCCCCACCCAGTATACATGTTCCAGGGCTTCAGTGTTGCCCCATGGGTGCCCTGTAACATATATAGTGGGTGGGAGGTGGGTGGGTAGTGTCTTGTGTGAAAACACCCTGTGTCTTGGAGCTGGGTTTTCCTCGATGCTACTTCCTGCTACTTCCAGAACTGCATGCAAGGATACCACAAGTGCATCCTTCATGCCCTATGCATTGTGGGAAATATCACTAAGTACTCAGGGGGCAGGGAAATACAGGGAAATACGCAAAAGTGTGAAGGCACGCACAGACCAAGTACAATGAACCCTCTGACAAACGTTTGTGTCCAGTAAGTCTTGTTGCTAACATGCCAGTCATGAAAAGAAACACAACCACAATAAAACCAACCTTTTCTTGGACAAAATCCAAAATGTTCTTAAAGTCCAGGTCATCATAATAGTGCCTAATCCCCTCTTGGATATTGGAATGGAAAACAGCATTCATCTGGAATGAAAGGAGCACATTGCCACTGGTAAAAATGATCTTTGGAATGATTTAAACAAAATAAAAAAAACCACCCCACAAAACAAACAAAAAAGCCCATCAAAGAGAGATATAAATGATAAATCCTACAGCAACACCAACAAACAAGGAGACCTTTTTGTGATTAAAACTACACCAGTGAGCTAACAAAGTGACAGGTTTTAAGAGTCTCTAAACATGGAAGAAATAGCCACATTTCTGCTCTGTGTACTAGAAGATTACCAAAGCCAAACATTAAAACTAGAGACAAGTCCCCCCAAAGTCAAAACTGGCCGACACAAGAATTGTATTTTCAGAAAATCAGGTTTCTTGCACTTTACAGTATGCAAAAAGAAAAGCAGACCCTTTGTTCAGACCCAGCATGAGGGAAATCTCCACGTACTGTCTCCAGAGCTTCTAGACAATAGCTTGCGGCATTCAGACATGATGTGCGTGGTGGTAACAAGAGAAGCAGCTACAGCATGGCAGCTCTACAGGATAGTATGTGGTAGGGATTTACCACATGGTATTGGCATTGGTGAAATGATCATATCTGAACAAGGTCTGCACCTTTAAATATGTAGAGGCTCTGCCCTCTAAAGACACAACCCTTCTGAGATTGGATCAACAGACCCTGTCAAACGACTCAGTAGCGCAGAATGACTCTGCATTGCATCTCCTGGGTAGAACAGTAGAGAATGTTACAGTCCAGGACAGAGGGGATATCGGTGGCTGTAAATGTAATCATTGGCACTTTCAGGGGCCAGCGCAGTTCTTAGATTATTTAGAGCATACTTTAATTTACTGCAGTCTTTCACAACTGCTTGAGAGATCTTCCGTAGCCAAGAACACTCTCTTCTCTGCTCTCCCTTTCCTCCTTTTCCATTCCCCTCTCCGAGGCTACGGGAAGGGAGCCTGCAGCATTGCCTATGCTGATCGTAATGCATCTGTGTGCTGGGGGCATTCTCTAAGAAGGTATTCAAACCCCTTTAACACCAGTGGAATGGCATAAAAGAACCAGAATCTGACCCTCTGTTTTCTCATGGAATTTCAGTAGGATCATTCCAACTAACTCTCTTACGCCCCTTTGAAAAGCTGATGAGCGTCTTTTAGTCAAAGTTACCTCTCCTAATGATTTAATGGAACCAGTCCCTGTGAAGCCAAGATCAGAACACAGCCCTTATGTTCAAAGGCATTTATCCTGTAGTATTTTTCCCTTGAAGGCCATAAAACAGAGGCAACTGCTAAGAGCAAAAAAAGTTGACAAAGATCTATAAGATAAAGGTGAGCCAGACAACACCACCTGGTTCTAAAAAACAACAAAGTCTGTACTTTCCATACAAGACCAGTAGTAAATAAAAGCACTCATTATCTACCTGCCAGGCATTATTATAGAAATGCATACATCAGTAACTAACAAGGAAGCACAAAGCATCTTAGGTGGCTTTGGTCAAAATATCCATCTGCAAAAATGGGAATTTAGATATTCGCACTGGCTAATACATGTAAGGATTTCAGCCCTTTGTGCCATCTAGCCCTGCTTTAAGAAATGAAAGCAATGAGCTGTGGAATATACGTCTGATTGCTACTGATTACGAACGGCTTGTTTTACACAATCAGATTTTCTTCCCATTCTGGTTTTTGGTTATTTTTCTGTAGTTGCGTATTAAAGTGAATTAATATTATTCTACTGATAACCCTAGTGACTCAGCTTCTCTCACCCTAGAGCCTCTTGTATATTTAATATTTAAATGTACTGTTGTACGTTTTTGGTCTTGTTAATAAAACAGCCTGTGCTTTAGCTATCATTCTGCCTGCACCATATTCAACAGTAACGTACTAGCATGCTGTATAGGGCTCATTTCTACTGACAACAAAAGGAGGCTTCCTTTAGGCCACTTGCCTGCGTTACCATGCTGCTGAATCTCCTGGCAGGGAGCAATTGTAAAAAGCCGCATCTAGCGGCTTTTTTTCTTTTGATTGTCAGGGTTGGATTTTGAGTCCTGATAATTGAAAGAAAAAAAAGCTGCTGGATGCGCTTACGTGCACAGCGTGCCTGCCCGATGCGTGAGTTTGCCAGCAGGAGAGCCACACTTCCTCCTTTCCCACGAGATGGGAGTGCGCTAGATTTGAAGAGCACATGCTCCCGCGGCGCCAAAGCAGCCTTAACCCTGTACAGCAGCCCTGTGGACAAGGGTGAGAGTTCTAAAGACTTTTAAGTGAAATATTTTTTAAACCATCCGCCTTCCTTAGGTTCCAGAGGTTTTTCAAGTGTAGAGAATGCAGGAGCACTTTGTA
Source organism: Sphenodon punctatus (assembly GCA_003113815.1). NCBI lineage: Eukaryota > Metazoa > Chordata > Lepidosauria > Sphenodontia > Sphenodontidae > Sphenodon > Sphenodon punctatus. The sequence continues at coordinate 213,008 of QEPC01009128.1, read as the reverse complement.
CGGTCAGGACAGACACACTTCTCATTTCCCAGAAGATGAGACTCTTCTCTTCTTATACAACTGTATTCATTAATGCAGAAACCACCACCAAATGGCTTAAAGTCCATTGCTCCTTCCTTAGTTTTCTCTCTGGGATGAGCCCCTGCAGGACTTCCAGCCTCTGTGTAGAGAGGCAAATCTTTTCCCTGAATTCATGCCTGCCCCACTAGCTTTTCTCTGGTAAGGCAAGCCCTCTTCTACCTGGGTTTCTTAATTTCTTACAGCATCTCTAGCTAGTCAGTCTCCACTTTCTAGAGCTTCTTCTGGTACAACCCCCTCCTGTCCTCCCCGTCTGAACTCCAAGTTCAGCTTTCAAAAGGTCGTAGATTAGGAGGAGCCAATTAGCCTCAAGATAGGTGTTGCCATGGTGCTGTCTCATTATGGGCCTGACCCTGCAGGCACTTATGGCAGCACCTTGCCATACCATAGTAAGCAAATAACATCACATTTTCACACTGTTCAGATAGACTGCATTAGGATTTTTAAAGCCAGAACATGACAAATGTTAACTAAGAACTCGACACGTCATGAGCATTTTATGCTAAAAGAATTGTGTCTAAGGTTACCAGCTGTTCTGATTTCACCATAGTAGAATTAGATTTCAAAATGTCTCAGCTTTAGTTTGCACCTATTGATAAACTCTCATTGCTAGAGAATTATCTGATTCAGATCCAGGGAGACTGGGGTTGTCACAGGGGGAGGGGTCAGAGCTGGAGAAAGCCCAAGGTAAGGAGAAGTCTGGGAAGCGGACAGGGGGTTAGCGTCGAGGGAAAGGGAGACCTCTCAGCCACTCTGCAGTTTGGAAGCCCAGATCTCAGAGTACAGAGCTCATCACTGAGGTCTTGCGGGAGGAAGGGAAAGCATGAAGGGAAAACTGGCATCAGAAGGAAACACGGAAGCTTAGGAACTAGGGAGTCAGGGCCCAAGGGGGACTAAGGAGCAAGGAACTAAGCATACAAGGGTGAAGGCAATGAGAGGGGTTAAGAACCAAAGCTAGGTGTAGGGGAGGTAGGAACCACAAACAAGGAATCAAGGAACCATGAAGGGAAGAGTCTGGGACAGAGGAGCAAGATGGAGAAGAGAAGAAAGGTACAATAAGCAAGTGTGGAGAGTTGCTCTGCCCAACTTCCTGCTGACACCGGCATGCCCTATGTACTAGCTGGTACCCAATCAGGAAGTTGGGAGGCAGACCTGGAGCAAATGGGGAACAGCTGGAAATGAATGTGGCATGGCAAAGACTGAGAGGACACAAGAGGAGAGATGGGGAGGAGAGACGGCTGAAGACAGGCTTGGGTGGTGGCACCAGTGGCTGGGGACAGCACTCCAAACCCCTGAGCCTGGGGCGTTCAAGACTCAAGGGCCTTACAGGTCTTCTCTCACTAACCTGGTGAAATTCACCCCTGTATGGAAGGCTAAGGCAAGAGTCCTATATTAATTCCCCCTGTGTGAGGTATTGAGGTCAATGGTTAAATGGTGGCTTTCTGCAGCCAGAGTTTGAGTTCTCTTCAAAGGGCTTTCCTTCCACCTATTGTTTTGCTTAAGTGCATTCAAGTTCTAGGGTCAGTGGGTGCCATCTCTCCTCAGTGCTGTCAATGCGCTTGGGGTTGGAAATACCTACCACCCATAGTCAATGAACTTAGAATTTATGCTTGCGATTTCTTCTCAAGGACAGAAGTGCTCTCCTGTACCGCCTTGTAGCTACACAGAAATGCTATGGACCCATCACCAAGAATAATGAAAAAACGAATCAAATAGTAAAACCTTCAACGTAAGGTTAATACAAGATCTCTTGCTCTCATTTACACCTAGGTTTGAAATAGCTAGCTTTAGTCTCAATAAAAACTATGGAGGAAATGTTTTTCTGGCTTGAAGGGTCAGTTTTAAACCCTTAGGTGGTCAGTCTGTTTATGTGGGACCGTGGATGAAAGAGGGGTGGAAAGGGGAGAGGTTGTTACTAGAAAACAACAATAAGCAAGTTTGACTATACTCCTTTCCATTCACTAAAACAAAATGGGTTAACCCCCCTTCCCTGTGCAAAGGAAAAGCAAATTAGCTTTATACAGACACCTACTAAGGGCAAACATTTACCCACATGTAGAACAGTATGCTCTGGAAGTAGCTTCACTGATTTCACTGTAAAAACATACACTCTTTCCTAGGAATGAAAGGAGAAAACAGCTGAGTTGTTGAGGAAATCTAAATAACCCCCTATTTTAAAAAATGATTCAGTTACTTTGGGGTTCCTCAGTCACCTCATTGAGCTTCTCCCACATCATGATGCTGGCTACATTCTTTCAGATGTGATCATAGGGATTTGATCAAAGAACCATGAAGTGAAGAGACTGGGACAGAGGAGCATGATGGGGAGAGGAGAAAGGTAGAATAAGCAAGTGCGGGGAGCTATTCCACCCAACAACGTGGTTGCACTTGGGGTTAAGGGGGAAAAGCCGGGCAGTTAGGATTTATTTTACAAAGTGACCCCAAAGGTGCCAAAGCTAGGTCTACCCTACCTCCCCTTTAATAGAAGTTGCTTATGAAAAATACTATTTTTCATTGGTTCCAGTGCAGCCCAGCAACATCTATTTTTCATAAGTGTCCTCTTTTAAAGGGGAAGTATGGTAACCCTAAACACACACAGCCTATCAGCCCCCCAAACATACACTAGGCACAGGTGCACCTGCAGGAATTCTGCTGCATTTGAGTCTTGTGTCTGGCACATGAGTGTGTTTGGAGCTGGATTGCACTGAACACACAACACTGCACTGAAATGATGGGGCTACAGAAGGGAAGAAAGGCCCCATAAGGACACTAATGCTGCTTTTCAATATTTAACCTGTTACTTTGGATAATTAATTATACACAAATCTCTGTTTAGTGAGAAAGAAGGAGCCATTCAAGGATTCATCCCACAATTCCTAGAGCACATATTATCAGGGTTACTTTGACATGTTGGGACACAAATTAAACAGTAATTGAATATAAAATGCATTAAAAAAGATATTTGGGAAGCTTATTACTTCACTCAAAGCAAAAGGCTCTAATGCCAGATGAGAGGCTCTACTCCTCAAATGTCATTGCAGTCTGAGTTCTGTCAAGACACCACCAGGCACAAACACTGAGAAATATTAATGAAGGAATAGGGATTTATTTATTTATTTGCATTTGTTTTGCATAGTTAATTTTGACATGAAAATTACTGAGGCTGGCTGGAGCAGAGGGGCCACGGTGACAGCAAGGTAGCCGGCGGCACCGGGGATCCGCGAGTTAACGGACCTCAAGGACAAGGCTGGGACTGATTAGCAGCTGCAGCAGCGGGACGGCGATTTGGCGGGACCTGTACTCACCCACCTGGGCTCCAGCGGACTTCCGGCTTGGCTATATAAGATCACTGCATACCCCGGCAGCGCCGAGCATTTGCAGAGGGGCCATGGTGACAGCAAGGTAGCCAGCGGAACCGGGGATCCGCGAGTTAACGGACCTCAAGGAAAAGAAAGGGACTGATTAGCAGCTGCAGAAGAGGGACGGAAATTTGGCGGGACCTGTACTCACCCACCTGGGCTCCAGCGGACTTCCGGCTTGGCTATATAAGATCACTTACCTCGGCAGTGCCACGGGCATGCGCCACGGGTGGTGCGCCTAAGGGCTCCGCACGCAAGGGTGCACCCTTGTGCACTCAGCCTTAGGCGTCGGGCGGCAGAGGCGGCGCTGGACCTCTTGCCTTTGGGAACCCAACCAACATAAGTTTAAATTGTATAAGGGACCCAGTTGTTAACAAAATGTTGTATTGTCTGTAGAGCTTTTGTGGAAATAGACATAGGCTGCTGAATTGTAGCCGCCCAGAGTCATCAAGGGCAACTCTGTCTGAACGCCAAAGAAGAGACGATTGTGTTGGGATACTATAAGAGGGCGAACCGCAGGGGTATTTAATGCCCCATTATTGGGGTGGCGGGTCGTTTATTACTTCTGCCCTCTAAAGTTTAAGATTGGGGCGGGACGCTGTCAAGTGTGGATTGACTTAAATTTTGAACAGTGGAAAGGAGATATTATCTAATCATCATTTATGCAAACTCCAAAGGGATGAGAGGGAGGTTCTGTGGGTAAATTAATATAGACTGGTTACTGCAGTGTATCATCCCCGCCAAGGAGATTCCACCAAGACTGTAACCAAAACGGAAATTAAGAGCACCCTGGCACTCTTCATAAAGAAGGTATTGGCACTAAGAGCTGACCCAGAAGAGGGTGAGAGCCTCTAAAGGGCCACAAGCAGGGTCTTGACTGCCAGAGTTAGTCCTAATAATAAATAGGTGGAAGGCCCAAAGGAGGGTGAGAGCTCCCAGAAGGTCCAAAACATCGGATCTCACCATCAAAGAATTATTGGCAATCAAGAGTGGACCCAGAAAAGGGTGAGAGCCTCTAAAGGGCCACAAGCGGGGTCCTGTTTGCGGGAGTTAGGTGAACCCAGATAATTAATAGGTGGAGGGCCCAAAGGAAGGTGAGAGCCTCCAGAAGGTTTAAAGTTTGGGGCCTTACCATCAAAGACTTACTAGCAACAAAGAGTGAACCAGAAGAGGGCGAGAGCCTTTAACGATTCTTGGCCGGAACCATGACTCCCTGAATCATGGGGTGATGGGATAGTTTCTGGGTCCCAAAGGAGGATGAGAGCCTCCAAAGGGATCTAGACATCCGATAACCATAGTCAAAGGGGATAGGTTACACAGCTCGAAGGAGGCTGATAATAATCTTGATACAAGGACTATAGATGGCAGAGAGAAGGGCAGATAATTCCCAAGAGGTGGGTGGAAACAATCTCTTAAGACAAATGGATGCTGCTAAGGTTTTTAACACTCAGTTAAAAATCACAAGGTTTGTAACCTGAAAGGGAATGACAGATGAGAAAAGATACAGCATTAGCCCCAGTTACCCCCAGGAAACCAGTTGGCACCTACTCACAAGGGTTAAGAGGGACCCGCAGATTGTTAGCAGGCAATGGAAGTACCCAACAGAAAATGGAAAGGAAGAAATGGACGTTGTAGGTGCCCCTTCTGTCACTTCATCAGCCTACAAGGAGGCCCCCAATAGAACATATATTGATATTGATCCAGATGTTAGTGGAAGTTCAATTTCCCTAGACCCTAATTTGGATAACAGCTTTCTCATTTTTTTGGATAGCTATCAGCCCTCTGGTACTAAGCAAACTAAAGAAGCAGCAAATAAAATCAGAAGTTTTAACTTAATTATTCATGAGAATTGCTGCTGTAAGCAGCTCAGGTTAGCACTGGATAAATTTGCAGCAGGCATAAATGATAAAATAGACACCTTAATACAGGATATGAATAAAGTAAAAGAGCTGGCCAAATTAAAGGCAGGTCAAATTTATGAGAGTAAGGACTAGTTCCCTGATGGGGGGCTTAGCTTCCAGATAAATAGGAATCCTCCTAATGCAACAAGTAGGATAAGGAAGAAACTTAATTATGAGTGGTCAAGAAAGACCAAGGGCCTAAATCAAGAAATGGTGGTTACGGTTAAAGATTGTTACTCAAACCAAAATATTATCTTATAGGAGAGTTACAGCTGACTCCAAATGAATCCAGGGAATATCTGAAAGAGCAGGCAGCTCGATTCTGTGCAGAACGGTTGAACCTGCCTGTTCGAAGATTGGCCAAGGGAATAATTTTTGCAGCCAGACTTTATCATGCACAAGGTGCTTATCAATATAGGCCTCAGAGATCAAGAGTTATGAAATCAGATACTGAGTCACGCGGAGAACTCAATGTTGGATCTGGAGATAGGGGAGGATATATACCCCTTTTATAAGAAACAGATGAGAACTTTTCATTCCCCCCACAGGCCGGTAGCACGGAAGGGTTGTGAGGAAAGTAGATTCTATAGAGATAGGGAAGTTAATGGGGATAGAAGGGATAGGAAGAAAGGGCGGTGGAGATCTGCCCAGGAATATCATAAAGAGAGTTGACTAACACAGGGTGAAACTGTAAAGAAAGAGGGGTGGGGGGCTGGGGTGGGTGGGTGTTGGAGGTATTATCTTGGAACATTGCTGGACTAAAAGATAGACAGCTTGACCAAGACTGGCTCTCCTTTCTGAGAAATTTTCAAATAATTTTGCTACAAGAGACCTGGACTGATAGGATTTTTAATATAAATGGATCAGTCATATACCATACCAGCCCAAACGAAATGCAGACAAAGTAGACTTAGAGGAGGGTTAATGGTGTTGATTGACATAACACATTCCTCAATCTGGATTCCCCTCATTTGCAGGCGATTCAGGTTAATTTTTGTATTTATTTATTTATTTATTTATTTTATTTATTTATTTATTTAAAATTTATATCCCGCCCCTACTGCCCTCAGGCAGCCAGTGCAGAGCCCGGAGCACTGGTGTCATGCGCTCCCTGCGACCCGCCCGGGGAACCTCCCAGTCCTTGCACGCCCTCAGGGGCAGCTCCCCTTTTGTACACGCTGGTTACCTGCAGGGGCAGGGACAGCAGAGTGGTTACAGGTGGGGGAGGATTCCCAGGGCCTTGACCAGGGAGCCAACACCCCACCCTCCTTCCCAGTCCTTGTTGGGGGGGAAATAATAGTGTGTGTGTGTGAAATAATAGTGATTCTAAATGTGTATTTCCCCCCAAAGAAAGGCTGTGTCCTTACAGAACGATGGACTCAAATCTTAGAAAGTAAGTTCGAGTATACTGAGCAGATGGTTCCTAGAGCAATAATACTTGTGGCTGGCGATCCGAACGCAAGGGTCGGAAATTATCAAGGGAGGGTTATAATAGAGGAGAAGGAGAGATATTTAGTAAGAAATCAGCAAATGCTGGATCACAGAACTAACCTTGCGGGCAAACAACTGTGGCACTTCCTCCAAAATAACAATTGGAGAAAGTTAAATGGAGAACGTTTCCCAGATATACCTGGACAGCTAACATATCACTCACTCAGGGGGTCAAGTACTATTGACTATATGCTAATAGATCAGGAACACTGGCATCTTTGCCAGGAGTTCCAGGTTGTCCCAAGGCCTCAAAGTGATCACTACCCAATAATAGTTCAACTAAATATTGAGGTAACAGCTTCAGCGGAGAAGGACGAGATTGTGGCTCGAAGCCAGAAGAGGACAAAATGGACAGAGGACTTAGCTAGAAAAATAGCTGAAATTTGTGGCAAAAGTAGTCACGCTAATAATTAGCCCAACTCTCATTAATGGAGAGAACATCAGATGAAATCCTGGATGACTATCAAAAACTAGTCAGGAGTCTACAAGAAGTCCTGCTGCTGAAACAACCAAAGGGTGTGTGTGTGTGTGTGTGTGTGCTAATTTCCACCAAGAGTGGTATGATAAAGAGTGTTTAAATGAAAAAAAGGAACTGTTAAAACAGATGGAGCAGAATAACGATAGCGTAGATAAGGAACATAGGTCAAATTTAACTCAAGCAAAAAAGAAATATAAGCATCTGATAGCACAAAAGAAATTTGATTATCAAAAGGGGATCTGGCAGCGGCTGAAACAGGCCATAGAGAGGAAGGACTCACAAGCCTTTTGGAAGATCGTGGCAGGTAACCACAGAGCCAGGAGGGATAACCCAGATGCCCATATAACAGCTGCCGCTTGGGTAAATTATTATAATGAAAAGTTTGGGGGGGAATAGAGCGTGTGAAGGGGACTTCCAGTTTGAACAACTAGGTTTAAGGGAGGATTGTTAGGGGAAGGGTACCCCACGGGGATCACACTCACGAGTCAACCACCACGCACCAATTACTTGCACCCTCCTTTCTCTTGCGGGGTCCCACACTGCCCTGGGGAGAAATAGGACCCCTCAGGTTAGTAGTTGGCCCAAGTGATCTGTAACAGACACGGGGGTCTTTAACAGACGCGAGGCCTTATCATCATTGGGGTAGGGATCAAGCGCATCCGTGAGTGGGACCCCCCACTCGCCACACCTGACACCCGCTACCACTTATCGTTCGCTCCATGCTCCAAGGGGGAAAGGTGCGGGGTGCAGGAAGGTGGGGGTTAACCGGGGGCTGACCCCTAGGGGACACAGGGGGGGGTTTCACAGAATGCACGCACACCGACAGGGAAGATAGGATTAGATGCACACTGGTATGGGGGGTGTGTAGTCACATACAATGCTCCCACGCTGCTCACTCACTCATTTCGTTCCTTGCAACCCACTCACTCACCTCTCACTCTTTATCCCCGCACACTACAGTCACTCCTCTCGCCGCTATACTCTCCTTCTCTCACTCTCCGTCAAACGCTTGGGGCCAGTCTCTCAGCGCTGCTGATCTCTGGCAACGCCGCACCCTTTCCGGCGGCGTTATGTAGCGCTAGCCCCGCCCCCCTTGCTGCGGAGCCACGACGAATGTCTCAATACCAAGGTACCGCCCCCGGAACTGCCCACAGCTGTGTCTCTGTATTCTGGGGCTTCCGCTTCTTGCCGCGGGGCTTCTGGTGTGGCTTGTCTGGGACTGGTGACCTTGGTATGTTCCTTACTGGTGTTCCCTCCGCCCCCGGCCCTTCGGGCCTCTATCGGGCGGCTCTTGCATTTATGCTTTGTGGGTCTAGTCTCCCAGCGGCGCCGCCACCGCCTCCTAGCCACGCTATAACCGTGACAGCACACACACCCCACGCCCCCCCCACGCCCCGGGGTCGGGGCGCCGGGCATCAGGGGAAGCGGCCGTGGAAGCGGCGGACCAGCAGGGGCGCATGGACCGCAGAAGCCGGTTCCCACGATCTCTCGGAAGGGGGGTACCCCTTCCAATCCATGAGGTACTGCAAGACGCCACGCAGCCGGCGTGAGTCCAGTATCGCCTGGACCTCGAATTCCGGCTCCGAGGGCAGAGCGCAAACGGGGCCCGGGGGGGGCGGCCCCGGGAAACAGAGGAGGGAGGAAGTGTTTAAGGAGGGACACATGAAACACCGGGTGAACCCGAACCCCGGGGGGCAGGGCCACCCGGTATGCGACAGGGCTGACTTGGCGTGTGATAGGGAAGGGACCTATGTAACGATCATCAAGTTTCGATGAAGGCCGGGTCGAAGAGTAGTGCCTCCGGTCGACCCACACCTGGTCACCCACCGAAAAGGGCGGGGCGGCCTGACGGTGTTTGTCCGCCTGCTGTTTATATTGCAGTCGGGCGCATTGTAAGTGGGCGCGGGCAGTGGAATGGGCTTGCTGAATACGGTTTACTAAAGCCCCGGCCGCCGGAACAGTCACCGGCGGGTGTTCGGGGAACACTAACCGTGGGTGGAACCTGTAGGTTACATAAAAGGGGGATGTCCCTATGGAAGCATTAAGGGCGTTATTATATGCGAATTCTGCAAGGGGTAGGAGGTCCACCCAGTCCTCTTGCAGATAGTTAGTGTAACAGCGAAGGTACTGCTCCAAGGCCTGGTTAACACGTTCAACCTGGCCGTTGGTCTGAGGGTGGTATGCAGTAGATGGGGCAAGGCGGACCCCCAGAGCAGTAAATAGGGCTCTCCAGAAACGTGCAGTGAACTGTGGGCTGCGGTCCGAAACAATAACTGTGGGAATCCCATGCTGGCATACGACGTGTTTGAGTACGAGGAGGGCCGTTCGTTTTGCGGTGGGCAATTTAGGGCACGGGATAAAGTGTCCCATCTTTGTGAACTGGTCGACAATTACGAGAATCGTGGATTGACCCCCGGAGGGAGGGAGTTCCACTATAAAGTCAAGGTTGATTCGTTGCCACGGCCCACTCGGCAGGGGGGCCAACTGAAGGAGCCCGATTGGCTTAGTACGTGGACTTTTAGTGCGACTGCATACAGCGCAGCCTTGGACATATGCCCGTGTGTCCTTCTGCATTGTGGGCCACCAGAAGTGGTGCCGTATTAACTCCAGCGTGCGACGTTGCCCCGGGTGGCCCGCCATTGGGGCGTCGTGATGTGCCCACAGAATCTGGCACCGGGCTGCTAGGGGGACTATCAGGGCGCCTTCATGGCGGGGGAGCTCACACGGGTCCTTGTGGGGGCCTTCGGCGGTTGGCTCCTTTTGGACAAGTTGATGAAACTGTGATGCGGTGATCCCAACCTCACCGAATATCGTAGAAGGGAGTAGCCGGTCTCCATGTAAGGCGGCTGTTCCCTTATCGTCGTATCGTCGAGACAGCGCATCAGCCAGCATATTCTGGTGCCCCGGGCGATAAAGGATTGTGAAGTGGAAGCGGGTGAAAAATAATGCCCATCGGGCATGCCTTTCCGTTGCTATTCGTGCTGTCTGGAGGAACGTAAGGTTTTTATGGTCCGTAACTACTTGCACTGTATGTGTAGCTCCTTCTAGGTGATGCCTCCAGGTTTCAAACGCCACCTTGATGGCTAACAATTCTCTGTCCATGATGGTGTAGTTCCTCTCCGCTGGGCTCAATTGGCGGGAGTAGTACGCACAAGGCAAGCGCAACATGGTTTTCAGGGATTCTTGCAATAGCACCGCCCCTAGGGCAATGCTGGAGGCATCCGTCTCTACAATGAATGGCCGTCTTGGATTGGGGTGTCGAAGAATGGGGGCTTGTGTAAACGTGGTCTTAAGTTTTTCGAACGCTCTCTGTTGTTCTGGGCCCCACACGTAGGGTTGCCCCTTTTTCAACAGTCGGGTGAGGGGGGCCGTTGCCTCGGCATACCCCGCAATATACTGCCGATAGTAATTGGCACTCCCCAAGAAACGTTGTAGGGGTTTTACCCCTTGCGGTGGCTGCCACGTGGCAATGGCTTCCACCTTACGCGGTTCCATCTGGATCCCGGAAGGTGAGATGATGAACCCTAAAAAGGGGACGGTGCTACAATGGAATAAACATTTAGACAGCTTACAATACAGGCAGTGCTGGCGCAAACGACCCAGGACGACTCGAACATGTGACACATGTTCTTTAAGGGTGTTGGAGTAGACCAAAATGTCGTCTAGGTACGCTACCATGTATTGGTCTAAGATGTCTCAGAAAATGTCATTAATCAAATGCTGGAACGCCGCTGGTGCATTGGCCAGCCCGTAGGGCATTACAAGATACTCGAAGTGGCCGTACCTGGTACGGAAGGCCGTTTTCCACTCGTCGCCTTGTCTTATGCGGAGCAGGTTGTACGCCCCCCTCAGATCGAGTTTTGTAAATACCGTAGCTCCTTGGAGGCGGTCCAACAATTCCGAAATCAGGGGTAAGGGGTAACAGTTCTTTACTGTGATGTTATTTAAGCCTCTGTAGTCTATACACGGCCTTAGCCCCCCATCTTTCTTTGGTATGAAAAATAAGGGGGCCCCTCCCGGGGACGTGGATGGCCGAATAAACCCCTTTTCCAGATTCTCATCTACGTATTCCTTCAAAGTCCAGAGCTCCGGCCCTGAAAGGGCATAAGATTCTCCCATATGGAGGCACGGTCTCCGGCAGGAGTTCAATAGGGCAGTCGTACTCTCTATGGGGAGGCAGGGTGAGGGCTCGTTGTTCCTTAAAAACGTCTTGGAATTCGTGGTATTCGTTCGGTAGGGACCCCAGTACTTGCAGGTTCACGATCCCCACCTGATGTCCCGGGCCTGGTCCCGAGGGTGTGGGGCGGTCATTCCCCGTACCACGGGGCGGAGTAAGGCTTACCGTTCCCCACTGCCAGTCTATAACAGGGTTGTGTTGCCGCAACCACGGCATACCCAGAACTACCGGGAAGGCGGGTGTACTAATCACATCCAGGTCTAGATTTTCTTGGTGCTTCCCTACAATGCCTACTAGCCCTAGGGTTCGGGTAGTCACTGGTCCAGACGTAAGGGGGGAGCCGTCTATGGCAACCACCGTCTCCGGCTGGAGTTTACGTTGGAGTGGGATGTGGTGTCGTTCCGCCCAGGCGGCATCCACAAAGTTGCCCGAGGCCCCAGAGTCCACAAGGGCCCGGGTGACTAGCGATCGTCGTGCAGGTAGGACCAGGGTGAGGGGTATCCGCAACTGTTCCAGGTTGCCTCGCCCGCATTGGATGTTCCCTTGAACGGAGGGGGACGAGCTTATTCAACTCACCGGGAGGCCCCCTTCCCATCCCGGTTGTCCTTGTTTCCCGCCGTTCGGCGACTAGGGGGAAGGGCTGGACATTCCCTCGCAAAATGCCCCCCGCCCCCCCAATAGTAACAAAGCCTCCCTATTCTTCTGCGTTCTCGCTCTTGTGCCCGTGCCGACCCCTGGGAGGCTCCCAGCTGCATGGCTTCAGGTTCGTCACTGCGGGTCGCCTCGCTCCGGCCAGGGTTTAGGGGTGGTGGTCGGTTCTGCCAAAGTCGCCCCCCTTCCTGCCGCCACTCCCTCTTTCTCTCCATAAGGCGGGCATCGATTTGGCAGGTGAGGTTTACGAATTCTCCCCACTGTTCCGGAATGGGGGCGAACGCAAGCTGGTCCTTTATATCTTCACTAAGCCCCTTCCGGAACAACACCTTAAGGACGTTGTCCGGCCAATTTACGTCCACTGCCAGTTTCTGGAACTGCGTCACGTACTCTAGGAGGGTCCCGCGCCCCTGTCGCAAAGCCATAATGGCTGTTTCGGCGTCTTTTACCCTATGGGGATTATCAAAGAGGAAGGCGAACTCTTGGAGGAACCCTTGATAGTCACTAAGGAGGGGGCTCTCCTGTGACAGCAAGGGCGTGGCCCAATCCAACGCAAGCCCTTCCAAATGCCCGATAATAAAGGCCACCCTGGCGCTGTCTGTGTCATAGGTTCGAGGTTGGGTGCGGAACACTAACTTGCATAGGGCCAA
>QEPC01009128.1:188769-199650 GCA_003113815.1 Sphenodon punctatus | reverse complement strand
TGTTAGGGGAAGGGTACCCCACGGGGATCACGCTCACGAGTCAACCACCACACACCAATTACTTGCACCCTCCTTTCTCTTGCGGGGTCCCACACTGCCCTGGGGAGAAATAGGACCCCTCAGGTTAGTAGTTGGCCCAAGTGATCTGTAACAGACGCGGGGGTCTTTAACAGACGCGAGGCCTTATCATCATTGGGGTAGGGATCAAGCGCATCCGTGAGTGGGACCCCCCACTCGCCACACCTGACACCCGCTACCACTTATCGTTCGCTCCGTGCTCCAAGGGGGAAAGGTGCGGGGTGCAGGAAGGTGGGGGTTAACCGGGGGCTGCCCCCTAGGGGACACAGGGGAGGGGTTTCACAGAATGCACGCACACCGACAGGGAAGATAGGATTAGATGCACACTGGTATGGGGGGGTGTAGACACATACAATGCTCCCACGCTGCTCACTCACTCACTTCGTTCCTTGCAACCCACTCACTCACCTCTCACTCTTTATCCCCGCACACTACAGTCACTCCTCTCGCCGCTATACTCTCCTTCTCTCACTCTCCGTCAAACGCTTGGGGCCAGTCTCTCAGCGCTGCTGATCTCCGGCAACGCCGCACCCTTTCCGGCGGCGTTATGTAGCGCTAGCCCCGCCCCCCCTTGCTGCGGAGCCGCGCCGAACGTCTCAATACCAAGGTACCGCCCCCGGAACTGCCCACAGCTGTGTCTCTGTATTCTGGGGCTTCCGCTTCTTGCCGCGGGGCTTCTGGTGTGGCTTGTCTGGGACTGGTGACCTCGGTATGTTCCTTACTGGTGTTCCCTCCGCCCCCGGCCCTTCGGGCCTCTATCGGGCGGCTCTTGCGTTTATGCTTTGTGGGTCTAGTCTCCCAGCGGCGCCGCCACCGCCTCCTAGCCACGCTATAACCGTGACAAGGATGGAGGTAAATCAGTGATTGAATAGGAGATCTCAAACGATCAATCAACACAACTCATAAAGGGTCTGAAATCAGGGAAGGCACCGGGCCCCGATTTTCTTCCAGCTGAATTATTTAAAACAGCAGTAAAATTTTGGGCACCAGTTCTGAGGGATGTAATAAACAGTGTGATTAAAGCCGACGCTTTCCCTCTTACGTGGAAACAAAACGTTCTGGTCCCCATTTATAAAAAAATGGACAGGCTGAATCCCGAGTCCTATAGGCCTATTAGCCTGATTGACCTCCCAGCAAAAATATACGGAAAACATCTCCTAATGCATATACAGAACTGGATAGAACAAGCTAATATAATGGGGGAGGAGCAGACGGGCTTTAGGCATGGGTATTCATGCATAGACCAATGTTTTACACTATACCATCTAATTATATTTATTTATTTATTTACTCACATTTATACCTCGCCCCTCCTGAAAGAGCTCGGGGTGGCTCACAATCTCAAGGAATATAAAAATATAACTATAAAACATTTTAAACACTCTTAAAATAATAACCATTAAAACAGGACCTGGGAACAATAATCAATAACAGAATAAATAAAGGGTGGAGGAGGATAAAAAAAACCCTAATCCTCCCCTCCCCAAAGGCCTGGGCGAACAGCCAGGTTTTGCAAATTCGCCGAAATGTTAAAAGGCTTGGGGCCAGGCGAGCTTCCTCTGGGAGGGTAATTAGAAAATACCTCTCTCAGAAACAAGTAGTTTATGCTGCCTTTATCAACTTACAAGGTGCCTTCGATACGGTGGACAAGCAGAAACTGTGGCATAAACTAGATAAGATGGGGATGGACAAAACCCTACTAAAATTAATACAGTCATATTATAGTAATACCTCAGCATCAGTTAGATATAGGACAAGGGGAGAGTATACGCCTCTACTCCCCCCTCCATCTACGTGTTGCTGTCATCTACCGTCCCCCTGGTGTCCTCTCCTCCTTTCTTTCTGACTTTGAGTCCTGGCTCACTTTCTTCCTCTCTGTTGATATCCCCACTCTCATTCTTGGTGACTTCAACATTCATGTTGATGATCCATCTCAGCCCTCAGTCTCTCGCTTCCTCTCCTTAGCCTCCTCCTTCAACCTCCACCTTTGGACCAACTCCCCCACTCATACTAATGGCCATTCTCTTGATCTTGTCCTCTCTAGAAACTGCTCTGTCGCTGATCTCTCCTTCGATCCTCATCCTATATCAGACCACTTCCTTGCCTCTTTCAACATTTCCCACTGTCCCCCCTCCTCTTCCCCTTCTCTACGCCCCTTCCGTGACCTTCAAGCTATTGATCCCCTGGACTTTGCCTCCTCTCTCTCTCCCCTTCTTCCTACAGTCTTCTCTTCCTCCTCCCCTGACTCCGCTGTCTCTGCTCTCAACGCCTCTCTCTCCTCCACACTTGACTCCCATGCCCCTCTCTCTTCCCGCCCTGCCTTCTCCCACAACCCCCGTCCTTGGCTCACCCCTAGTATCCGCCACCTCCGTTCTTGCACTCGTGCTGCTGAACGACTCTGGCGCAAATCCCATTCTCACGCTGACTTCCTTCACTTCAAATTCTGTCTCTCCACCCTTACTTCTGCTATCTCCCTTGCTAGACAACACTACTATGCCTCCCGCATTGAGTCCTGTTCTCGGGACCCTCGCCGCCTGTTCTCTACCTTTGACTCCCTCCTCAAGCCTCCCTGTCCTCCCCCTCCTTCTTCCCTTTCTGCTCAGGATCTTGCCTCCTTCTTCACCTCCAAGATAGACAAGATCCGCCTCGACATCGCTTCCCACTCCTCTCTTCCCACTCCCACCCCTCTCCCTCCTCCCCCTCCTTCTCTCATGTCCTCCTTCTCCCCTGCCTCCCTTAAGGAAATCTCCTCTCTGCTCTCCTCCTCCAACCCTTCCACTTGCCCCCTTGATCCCATTCCTTCCCGCCTCCTCACCTCCATTACTCCCACTGTCGCCCCTTCCTTCCTGCACATCATCAACCTCTCCCTCTCTACTGGCTCTTTCCCTTCTGCCTTCAAACATGCCACAGTCTCTCCTATTCTCAAAAAGTCCACTCTTGACCCCTCTGACCCTTCTAGCTATCGTCCTGTCTCACTCCTTCCTTTTGCTTCCAAGCTGCTTGAACGTGTTGTCTACTCCCGCTGCCTTGACTTCCTATCCTCCAACTCCTCCCTTGACCCCCTCCAATCTGGCTTCCGCCCCCTTCATTCTACTGAAACTGCTCTCGCTAAGATCACCAACGATCTTCTGGTGGCTAAATCTAAACGTCTCTATTCCATTCTTGTCCTCCTTGATCTCTCTGCTGCCTTCGATACTGTTGACCACTCACTCTTGCTGGATTCCCTTCACTCCCTTGGCTTTTGTGGCTCTGTCCATAACTGGTTCTCCTCCTACCTCTCTGACCGCTCCTTTAATGTGTCTCTCTCCAACTCCGCCTCCTCCTCCTTCCCCCTCTCAGTTGGTGTTCCTCAAGGCTCTGTTCTTGGCCCTCTCCTCTTCTCGATCTATACCTCATCCTTAGGCAAACTCATTGCCTCCCATGGCTTCCAATACCACCTCTATGCTGATGACACTCAACTCTATCTCTCTACTCCCTCTCTCTCTCCCTCTGTTCAAGCTCGTCTCATCAACTGTCTCTCTGACATCTCTACCTGGATGTCTCAACGTCAACTCAAACTCAACATGGCTAAAACTGAACTCCTTATCTTCCCCCCTCATCCTTCCTCTCCTTCCTCACTGTCAATAACTATTGATGGAGTCACCATCCTGCCTGTCCCCCAAGCCCGTAGCCTAGGCTTCATCTTTGACTCACCCCTTTCTTTTAAACCCTACATTGACTCTGTTGCTAAATCCTGTCGCTTCTCCCTCCATAACATTGCTAAGATTCGCCCTTTTCTCTCTGTCTCGTCTGCCAAAACTCTTGTTCATGCTCTGGTCATCTCTCGCCTCGATTACTGTAACCTCCTTCTCACTGGCCTTCCCCGGTCTCACCTTTCTCCCCTCATCTCTGTCCAAAACTCTGCTGCCAGGGTCATCTACCTCGCCAGTCGCTTCGACCATGTGCAGCCCCTCCTCTCTTCGCTTCACTGGCTTCCCCTTCCTGAACGAATCCTGCACAAGCTCCTAGTCTTCACCTATAAAGCTCTTCACAACCTTGCTCCCCCCTACCTCTCTGCACTTATCGCCCTCCATACTCCAGCCCGTGCACTTCGCTCCTCCTCTGTCCCTTCTCTCACCCTTCCACGCCTTCCCTGCTCCCCTAAGCGCCTTCGTCCCTTCTCACTTGCTGCCCCCCATGCCTGGAACTCCCTCCCTGTCCACATCCGCCTTGCCCCCTCCCTTCATACCTTCAAATCTCTCCTTAAAACTCACCTCTTTCGCTCTGCTCTGTCTGACTCTTTATCCTGCTGAGCCACTATTCCTATACCTACGATCGGTTTACCCTTATCCTTGCAACATGGACCTGCCTGCTGTCATTCTCATCGTAACCAAGCCAAGTACGTGCACTTGAGACCTCGCATCTTCATGAATGTTAGACCCCTTGTCTCTCCCTCTGTTCCCCTTCCTAAGTCTCTCCCCCAGCTCCTGTCTCTCAGATTGTAAGCCCTAGGGGCAGGGACCGTGTCTATTTTATTACTTTGTAAAGTGCCAGGTACACTGCTGGCGCTATATAAATGTTTGTTAATAATAATAATAATAATAATATTCCCTACTGGAAGAGGTGTTAAACAAGGTTGCGTGATCGCGCCGATACTCTTCAATTTATTTATAAATGATCTAGCCCCAAGTCTAGTACGTCAATCTCATCATCACCCAAGAACTCTAGGGGGAGAGATGTTCACCTTATTTTATGCCAATGACATGTTTTTTCTCTCCCTAACAAAAATGGGGCTGCAAAGAATCTTAAATGCCTTAGAGTTGTATGGTGAGGTTAATGCCCTGAAAATAAATGGAGCCAAGTCTAAAGTTATGATTTCTGGCTCCAGGAAAATGGCCGGATGGGTAATAGGAAGAGAAAAACTGGAGGTAGTGAAGACTTTAACTTACCTGGGAGTTACCTATAATAAGAATTTAACATGGACTGACCATGTTGCAAGGGTCCAGGCAAAAGCAACTCAAGTAGGGGGAGGGATGCTAGCCCTACATACTCGCTGCAGGAAATGCACTTGCATGGAGGCATTAACAATCACAGAGGTGAAGATGGAAGCAACATTACTGTATGGGACTGAACTGTGGGGTTTAGATTCCAGGGCCTGTGAAATGGTGGAAAAAACTCAAGCAATTTTTTTGAGGAAGTTACTGGGTGTTCAAAGAGCTACCTCATGCGCCCTAGTAAGGCTAGAAACAGGAACCAGAAGTGTGGCCATGAAGGCAAGATCGAGAGTTTTCACCTACTGGTTAAAAATAAGATCTCTCTCCCCGATACGCTACCCAAAGCGTATCTATCTGGAGATGGAAGGGGGAATGAAACATGGGCGAAACTGGTCAAAAAAGGTATTGAAGAAATGGGCTTAGCGCAACTATTAGTAGGCCCCGACCTGATTCCTGCCCCAACAGATAGAGAGCTCATCATACAGAGAGTCACTGATAGCTCTATACAGTCTGATAGGGCAAAAGTAGGTGAACAGAAACATCTGCTGATAAATAAATATAATCTCCATCTTGAGTCTCCGGCAGTTTGATGACTCCGCAATTCCATTTGCGTCACGTAATCATTAAGTATGCGCTTTTCACAGATGGAATCGGAAGTCCAAGAGGGGAGATGGTTGACGAGGCCGATGGCACAAAGATTGTGTCTGTGTAATATGTCCAGGGTGGAGGACACAATTCATGTAATGTGGGAAAGCCCTTACTATGTGAAAGAAAGGGAAAAATGCTTTGGAAGGAAGCAATAAGGGCTCTACTGTATACTGGAAAACAAAAAGTATCCTACAAGATAGGGATAAAAATACAGTATTAACTTTGGCAAAATTTATTTATGCAGCCCAGCGCATAAGAAAAAAGATAAAACCCAAAGCAATGTGAAAGATTCCAGTGTGACGTGATAAAACAGAGGCTTTCACGAATAACTGTGTGTAGCAGATCTAGGTAGAACTTTCAACAAATGGATTGAATATAACAACAGTATGTGTAATTGTTAAAATGTGTTTTCATTTTTATAATTTGTTTTTATAAATGTGATATTATGTACAAGGACTATGTAAGGTCCCTTATTAAGTTTTTGGTTTAGGCCGTAAATAAAAATTCAATTCAATTCAATACTGAGGCTGGCTGGGTGAGCTGTGGAATAAGGTCTAAGGAATCTGCAGGAATGCTAAAGAGGGAAAAGGTGAGAGAAAAGTGAAGACACATCATGGTAGAGAAAACAGCCTGTCAAGAAGGAAAAACAAGCAAGATAATCAGAAAACGGCCTTTAAGAAACCATTCATGCAGAAATATATTAAAATGTTAATTCTGATTTTTCCACATGTAAGAATAAGTTGCCAGGCAAATCTGTTTTCTTTCTTTTGTTTTTTCTTCTTTTATTACTGTCATTAACTTGAAGACAAAACACAAAAAACCTGCAAGTTTGCCACGGCTGACAGCTTTCCCCCTATTATTTTAATGAGCTACATTCATTGTGCAACTCTGGATGCTTTCATAGCATGATTAACACCGCTTTTAGAGCACAGCCACGTGCACACGCTGGCACCCCAAAAAGAAAAGGGATAAAGGCATCAACCCGAAGAAAGGCAAGACAAGTGCACACGTCCTAGAAATGCATGGATTGTGTGATGCGAACAATCAGTATGCCACAGCATTAGGAACAGTGACACATAGCACATCTCACAGCCAACTGGTGCAAGAACTGTTATAAATATAAAAGATGACCATTTACTGAAGACAAAGCAGAACTTCTGTCAGTACTACTAGGGGTGGAGACTGGGCAAAATTTTGGTTTCAGTTAATTTCGGTTTTCACGTATTTTGGTTCTCGTATCGGTTCTATTGGATCTTTTGCATTGATTTTTGTATCAGATTTTTAACATTGCAGTTTTACCATTGAAGTCAATGGAGACAAACCACAATGTTAAAAATCAGATACAAAAATCAACGCAAAAGATCCAATATAACCGATATCAAAAAAGAACCCATTATTGGGAACTTTCAGTTCTTTCCGAAATCAAAAGTCCCATGACTAACTGGGAAGCTACTGCTGCCTAAACGCCTCAATTTTGGGCACATTGGGTCTTTCTATGTTCTGTCCTGGACAGAAGAGTCATGAAACATCTGCCTTTTTACACATCATAATCTCTGTATACAGACAAGTTTAAGGCAATCTGAGAATGCATGGAAAGCAGCTGAACTTGCTTGGAACAGTTCTTATTTATTTCACATAGACCTCAATCCCAAGAGTCACAAATGCAGTATCTAGCTATATTTTCAGTGAAACCTGTGCTAATGATCACACGTTTATTACTTTTTCCTATTCCGATGGTCAACCCTTTCCCTACTCTGTCTAAAGATACTTTCTCACATCATGTCCAGTTTCAAGAGGTAATGCCCCAAGTAAACCCCACATGATAACCCATTTAACTTATGGTATGTTAGCACTTCTACTATATGGTAAATCCATAGTGATCTGTGAAAGAGGTTCCCCTAAAACTTCATTCCCAATCATCTATATGCTACTTACGCGGTTCACATCACCACAGAGGGGCAGCACTGCAGACACGGACAAATTCATCCTCACCATGCTCTTGAGAAGCAGGGTAATGATTATCCTTACTTTTCAGATGAAGAAATCAAAGCACAGAAAGATAAAGAGATTTGCCCAAGAGGAGTCTGTAGCAAATCTGGTAACTGAAATCAGACCTACCACAAGATCATCTTACCTCTCTATTATGAAACCTCAAAACAGCATTCCCTCTAGCAGATTTTTACCGTGGCTTTGTTCATGTCAGGTAACAAAAAATTGCTTAATCAAGAGGAACAACTGTAGTCCTATAACCCTAATTCCTATTCAAATGAAACCAGTTACAGGTTAACCAGTTACAGGTTAACACAGCCTCCACTTCAGAATACCTGTGCATTTGAGAGAGGAAATAGCCTCTCACCTTGCTACAATCCCCCTGCTTGAGAGAGGTGTCATGCGTAGAGGGGCCGTCACCTCTTTTCACCTTCTTGTGTGAGCAAAGTCTTATGTGGTTCTGCATAAAGGGGTTAAGTTATATTTTGTGTTTTGCTTATTCAGTGCGGCTTGGTACCTTAAATGGGGAATGGAAAGAAGAAACATTGGGTATTAACATAAATGACGGCAGAGGGCTGCCATCACAAAATGATCCGGACTAGGAAGCCGCTTGCTTCCCGGTCAGGATCAGGTGTGGCTGTGGAACCAACGTTCACATGACTGGGCCCAGGTGGGTGCGGGGAGCTGCACAAACATGTGGCTGGTTGGTCTCGACCTCGTGCAGCCAATGCTGACTGTCATGGCCACCCATCACAGGGGCCACTCCGGATTAGGCCAGGAACAGCAGGCTACCAATGTGATAGCCCACCGTAGTCCAGTCGGGCTGGCTGCTCCCTGGATGTGGTGGTGGCTAGCCAAGGTTGTGACTCCAGAGGTCTCTAGAGTCACAGCCCGTAGCCACCACCATACCTGGGGAAACATCTGGATGGCCCTGAAAACACATGACCGTGGCCTGCAGGCCAAAGTAGGTCTCTATCATGATTGCTAACATCCATTGGGAGGTCAAGAGCAACCTTCCAGAGCAAGGGAAGAAATGGCTCCTGAATCTAGAAGGCATTGGCTTGCTTTGATGGACTCATGAACCATTTAGTGTTGGAAGCACTGAGGCAATGCGATTCTAGTAATGGCAGAGACATTACCATCTGATAGTTATTTGTTAGCATATGTGAAATAAACCAGTGGTCAGTTCAATGGAATTCCATTTCTTAGCAAAAATATGCCTAAGAGTAAAAGAAATAGCAGTCCCTGTGAGAGCATCCATCATGGCAACCAGAATTCTTGGCTCATCTTATGCCATTAATGATTGAATTGTACGGATGTCAGCAGAGGACGACACAGGCACATGGGTGGTGCAGCATGCAGCGTCCTGCATTGCTTCTGGCTTCAACCTTCTAGAGTTAAGGGGAAACTGCCATCCCCAGAGTTATCAATCCAGCAACGGTCAAAGAACTAAAAATAAAATCTTTAAAGTACATTATACCTATATAGATCTGTTTGCTATATAGCATAACCAGGCAGTTTAAAATAATGTTCTCCTGACCAGTGTGATATGTGTATATATGCAAGTCGGGTGTCCGAGAGCTAAGAACTTCAGAAAATGTTTATATGGTGGACACCATGGATCATGTTTTCTTCTTAAAGGAATCTTACTTCCAGATACTTGGACAATCCATCAGCACCACCTCAGTTTGAATCTAGATTTTATTTATTTATTTATTTATTTATTTATAAAATTTCTACCCCGCCCCTCCTGCCACGCAGCTCGGGGCGGCTTCCAACACATTTTTATAAAACACAATAAAAACAATTTAAAAACAACCATAAATAATTTAAATATTATAAAAATAATTAATACAGGGCAGACTAAAAACCAAAATTAGGTGGGGGAACTAAAACCCCACCCCACCCTACTCACCCTCCCTCCCAAAGGCCTGGGCGAACAGCCAGGTCTTACAGTTTCGCCGGAATATTAGTAGGCTAGGGGCCAGGCCATTTTAAAGAAAGGAATCAAAGAACTGAAGTTCAGTTTACTTCTATATGAATAAAATGCGCATTTCACTTAGAATACAGCCTAACTTTTAAATTTGTAAATGACAAGTCTTTTTACATATGAATTGGCATAATTAAATGCTTGGCAGTTCATTTATCTGCAATTACCTTTTTGTAGCTTGTTAATATTAAGTCCAGCTACAAACTGTTCTTTACAAGTTTAATAAGCAATCATTATTTCAAATGCAGAGCTGAGTTTGCTTGTGTAGTGCAACAACGAGAGGTCAAGTACATTCAGTACTTTCTAAATCTGGTCTCTCATCAGTCATTTAAGTTAAATGTTGATATATTCCATTACATTTAAATTAAAAAGAAAACTTAGAATCATGAATAGGTTGCTTCATCCTCAAGTTTAACGGAGGAGTAGCTCTTCCATTTCAAAATATTCAAAGGTTTCTTTCTGTTCCTCCATCATCCCTTTCCATTGGTAGCCAGAGAAGTGGAATACTTACTCCCAGAGTTCAGCTGTGTGCTTAAGAAAGGCACCATTGAAATTCTGGTGCACAATGAGAGCTTGCTCACAAGAGCAGCTGTGCCAGATAACCCCCTGCCTCACTTTACCCTCACTAGTGTTCACTTGAGCAGAAAGGTTAAAGTAAGGGTAAAAGACAGGTAGTTGCCTCTGCAAGGGGTTAATCTGGGGAGAGAAGGTTCCATTTTGGAGGAAGTGTTTGCATGTACACTTTCCAGCATGCACCTTTCTTACAAACATTCATAAGAAAGTAAGTAGTACCATACTGGGTCAGATCAATGGTCCATCAAGCCCAGCATCCTTTCTCTGACAGTAGCCAATCTATTTCTCTTGGCAGAAGTACCAAGCAAGTCACAATGGGCAATCCATTCCCTGTTGTTCCAGCCCCCAACTGTAAGAGGTTATGTTCCCCAAAACCTACTTAGCTAATAGCCATAAATGGACCTATCCTCCAAGAACTCATCCAATCCCCTTTTAAAACTAGGGACACTATACTGACTAGAGGTGGGACCCCGGGGCAATTACCGGATACTGGATTTACCGGTTTTCCGGTTCTCAAAGAACCGGATTCTCGGATTAAATCCGGTATCCGGTACCGGTTTTATTTCATTGATTTCAATGGGGCACTGTGTCCCCATTGAAATCAATGGAATACAATTCCTCCCCCCTCCC
>QEPC01009128.1:141629-175960 GCA_003113815.1 Sphenodon punctatus | reverse complement strand
CCACCCTGCCCAGCCTGGATTTATTTTTTATTTTTTTTAACCCTAAGTCCCTACTAGCGCAGGCTCTGGGCCGCCACCGGCGACCCGGAGTCCGCACCAGCAGGTACTAGGGTGATCCCTGGGGTGGGGGGTGGTTTAACACACACCCCACCCCAGGGATCACCCTACCTCCCCACCCAGGGATCGCCTACCTTTGGCGCTCCGGCCGGCGGCGGTTTGGCAGCTTCAGCGCTGGCTGTGGCTGCCGGCTTCAGCGCTTTCTAGGCCTTCCGGGGATCACCCTAGTACCACAGTACCTACCTGCTGGTGCAGGCTCTGGGTCACTGGCGGCGGCCCGGAGCCCACACTAGCAGAGACTTCGGTGAAATTTTTTTTAAAAAAAAATCCAGGCTGGGCAGGGTGGGTGGGGGTTGTCCCCCCTTCCACCCACGCAGCCTGAACTGGGAAGGGAAAGTGTTTGGGGGAGTGTTTCTTTTTTTACATTGCGGCAATTCATTTCAATGGCCCTAATGTAAAAAATCCGGCACGGGGATCCGGTACCCCCAAATACCGGAGTAATCCGATACTGCCGGTACACCAAAATACCGGCAGTATCGGATACCAGATGATCCGAACTTCCCACCCCTAAAATTATTATGTACACTTAAACAGTACCATTAATGAGAGAATCCCTGAGCACTTATAAACACATTAAGACCAACATTGGTACATAAAGGAAGGGCCATAGAGACATACTGTCATGAACCTGGCTGTCAGGGATCCAGCGATAATAGGAAGGTAGCAAAATACAGAGAACCCACTAGTCCAAGTTATAGCTACAGCTACAAGCAGGACTAAGGAATCCAGAAAACACTCCCACAGGATCTTAAGGAGGCTCAGCTTCGAGGCTATGACCAGAGATCATCATTGGGAATTGCTGGATATAAGGGCTCAGCAAGGCCACTGGGTGGAGAGCAGTAAGAATGGCAAACCTAAGGAGAAAATCAGCACTTCTATAGACACACAGCAGTCAAAGATATAGGTCTGAAGACAATAAGAGGAAAAATGACTAAAGACAGAACTATGCACAACACCGTGGGACCAAGGAAGCAACAGAGGAAGCAGAGCTAAAGACAACCGAGAAGAGAAGACAACTAGGATTACAACAACACCAAGGGAACACAGATTAATCAGAAAGGGCTATGCAATACAAGCAAGGGAAAGCTAGGACACAAAGAGAAGGAAACTCCTACAAGACTGACATCACACAAACACTTAAAAGCATACAAAAGGAGGAAGGAACAACGCAAGGAGCGTAGCAAGGTACTATAACTATATAAGATCATGAAGAGAAAAACTATTTAGAGAGCTATAACTACATGAGACAACGCAAGGAGAAATTATGCAAGGGGGAATGACTATAGCAGATAATACATTGGAGCTGGGTACTTAGTGAGGCAGAAACCAAGGAACTATGACTCAGTGATGCTAAGGAGGGGAACACAACGAGGACAAGATACTTAACCAAAATTACAGGAATTCTATAACAATAGATACTCAAACTCCAAAGGGAAAATGGACTGTGGTAACTTTGGGGGAACACAGCTAGGCAAAAACGCACACAAAGATACTTTGAGTCCAGAGAAAGGAAGGGTCAAGGAATACAAGGGGGCAAACAAGCAATACCTATACAAGGGCTGACATCAACACCTACCATGGGAACTAGTTACAAGGAGAGAGACACTATAGTCACTACAGGGACACAAATTAGGTACTACAATATCTATCTAGCTATAAAAGGAACAAAGGAGAAGGTGGTGCAACATACAGTCACATACTAAAGCCAAAGGTCCAAGAGAAAGGGGAAACTAGCAATGGTGAGGGAACCTACTAAGCACAAACACCCAGAAAAGCAACATAGCTGTAACGCGAGGGAATAGGAGTTTCTACCACAGGTGAAGATAACAGGCTCCATACACAACTGTATACCACAGACAAAAGGGCGGGCTATCCAAGGTAGGAGGGAACAAATACACAGCAAAGCAGGAAGACGTAAACAAGGGCATCTGGGATGGCCAGGAAAACAGCTACCAAAGAATAATACTGTCTGAAAGGCAGGGCTGGTTACAAGGCCATAGACACCAACAAAGAAAATCCCAAACACCCACAGATGCTGGCTCCACCAGTTTCCTATGGCTCCCAGCCTCCTTTATAAACAAGGTAGGACCTATCACCAATCAGGTGGGTGTGGCTACCAATAATGTAAGGGAAAGAGGAAAATCAGAGAACACAAGGGAAAACTGCACCCCAAGAGGTGTTGCAAAGGGGAAGCACACAGCCCCAGAGAGGCCAACGGTTCAGGGCCAAGCTCTGACACTTTCAGAAGGCATTCAATAGGTCCCTCATGAGACACTCTTGAGGAAATTAAAGGGTGAACTCACACATAACATAAAATCTGATTTTAATTGCTTGACCTGGATTTAGATGTTACTTGTGAACATGGCTGCACTTTTTGTACCCGGTTTATCCCCAGGTTTGACTTCTGCTTTCAATCCAATCCTCCGAAGTGGTGAGAATATAACATCCAATTTTATGTTATGTGTGCACATGCTCCCGGTTCTCTTAGACCTCCGAGAATCATAGAAAATCAAATCAAGCAAATCAAAATGGCAACAAACAAGTTGAGGGGAAATGACACACAGGAAGTTGAATCATGCGTTGCATGGGATGGGAGAAAGTTGAATCACGCGTTGCACGATGAGATAGTTTCCAGACGAGTGTCCCAACCCCAAATTATGCAAATTATTACCAAACCCCAATTGCCATGTGTGCGCGCACATGGTAATCAGGGCAAAAGTGGGGGCTAGAAATCAGATTTTAAAACACACAAACTCGGATTTTATGTTATGTGTGAGTTCACCCAAAGAGTCATGGGATAAGAGGCAGAGTCCTATAATGAACCGGCAACTGGTTAAAAGATAGGAAGCAAATAGTAGGACTAAATGGTCAGTTATCACAGTGGAGAGAAGTAACTAGTGGAGTGCCCCAGGGATCTGTACTAGGGCCGGTGTTGTTTAATATATTCATTAATGCTCTGGAGAAAGTAGTAAAGAGTGAGGTGATCAAATTTGCAGACGACACAAAGTTATTCAAGGTAGTTAAAACCCAAGCAGTCTGAAGAATTGCAGGAGGTTCTTGCAGGATGGGGTGACAGGGCATCCAAATGGCAGATTAAATTTAATGTGGACAAATGCAAAGTGATGCACATAGGGAAATATAACGCGAACTATATGTTTACGATGCTGGATTCTAAATTAGGAGTTACCACTGGCACTCAGGAAAGGGATCTTGGAGTCATTGTGGACAATACATTGAAATCCTCAGCTCAATGTACAGAGGTGGTCAAAAAAGCAAACAGAATGTTAGGAATTATTTGAAAAGGGATAGAGAATAAAACTGAAAATATCATAATGTCTCTATATAGATCTATGTATGACCGCACCTTGAGTACTGTGTGCAGTTGGTTGCCCCATTTCAAAAAAGACATAGTAGAACTAGAAAAGGTACAGATAAGGGCAACAAAAATGATCAAGGGTATAGAATGGCTCCCATATGAGAAGAGGCTCAATAGGTTAGGGCTCTTCAGCTTGGAGAAGAGACAACTGAGAAGGGATATGATAGAAGTTTAGAAAATCATGAGTGGTGTGGAACACGTAAATACAGAGCGGTTATTTACACACTCTAAGGGCATTTTTAGACAAGACAAAAAATGCAGCTGATCCTTTAATCAGCCGCCTTACTTTGTTCTTGTCTAAATGCTTCACCCGGTTTGCAGCCGTGTCCTTCCGGTTTGTCTAAATGCTTCACGCGGTTTGCAGCCGCGTCTTTGGCACGTCAGACCGGCCCTGCAATCCTTCCCCCTCAAATCCGCATCAGCGAGCTGCTGTCACGGTAGCGAGACAGCAGGTAGTGAGACGGCTTTTGCGCTGCTCGTTTAAAAGCGCCCTAAGTGTACTAGAAGAAGCGGACACTCCATGAATTTAACTGGTAGCAGAATTAAAACAAATAAGATAAAGTATTTTTTCACTCAGCACACAACTAACTTGTGGAACCTACTGCCAGAGAAAGTGGTCACGGCCGGTAGTGTAGCTAGTTTTAAAAAGGGATTGAATAAGTTATTGGGAGACAGGTCCATTAATGGTTATTAGCCAAGTAGGTTTTGGGAACAGAATCTCTTACTGTTGGAGGCTGGGACAACAGGGAATAGATTGCCCATTATAGGACCTGTTGGGCACTTCTCCCAAGAGAAAGAGATTGGCCACTGTCAGAGACAAGATACTGGGCTTGATGGACCATTGGTCCGACCCAGTATAGCACTACTTATGTTCTTACATATTTGGTTGCCTAAGTGACCTGATTTTTTAAAAGGTTCTTAGTGCTTGTAAGTCTCTCTGAAGTCAATAGGAGATGCTGGCAGTAAGGATGACCAAGTATCCAGCCACGCACTAGGTACACAAATATAGGTGTAAGTGACTCTCCTTAAGTTCCAAAGTTTGAACAAGTTTTTTAAGCTGTAGAGTAAGGAAGCAACATAGCTGGTAATGGAGGTGGCATGCTAGTAAGAACCCTTGCTAATAATCATCTGTTCTTACTACAGAACAAACCCCATTCACAGGTGATGTTAAATAATAAATAAATTTTAAAAATGAACTAGGATTTTCAAAGGAGCCCTCCAAGTCTCTTTGAAATGTGACAGTGGGAGTTGAATGCATAACTTCTTTGGACTTCTTCAAAAATCTGTTGAACAGAACCTGAAAGAATTCAAATGAATGAATAACTTTATTATGCATGACCACGGTCATTGCAGAAGAAATGAGAAGCAAAGATTAACAAAATAAAATAATCCAACACGTAAGATTACAAAAATGCAACTGCAAACATAAAAACAATAAAATTCTACCCTCATTACTGAGACCACAAAAACAAGATTACGCAAAATTACGCAGCCTATGGAATTAAAAGTGGCCCAGGAGGACCTCTGATGAACCTAGACAAGCACCAACAACACTTGTAAATGCTTGTTAGGCTTAATGTTGCTAGACCATGGTAGTCTAGACAGAATTCCCACTCACGCCCGGTTCCAGACTTAAAACAAACTAAATTAAAACAAACTAAGTGCTGTGACTCGCCTCACCAGCTGCTCCTTGAAACTTAAATTGCACAAAAAGCTGACGCCGGCTGAAGGCTTGGATAAAAAATTTGGACACCAGCCGTGATGTAGAAGAATCCACATCAGAAAGAGCCAATTGTAATAGATTAAAATCAGTCCTACCAAGATAAAGTGTCAAAAAAGAGGACAGAAATTCCTTGCGCAAACTGTCGTATAGATGGCAAGCAAACAAAATACGAGCTACAGATTCAGTCTCGAGCTGGTCAAAGGGGCACACCCTATCTGAGTATTTGGTAGTGCGAACTCGACCCTTCAAAACCATGGAGGGTAAAGCATTGAGACGGGCAGACAAAAAAAGAAACTTCCCTCTGAATGAGATAGTAGAGGTTAAGTAGGCGGCCATGCACCCCTGCCTAGGCATCAAGGATAGATAGCCAACCATATGAGGGGAGACCATAATCTTGGCAGCCTCTTCCTGACGAGCTACGTCAGCATGCCTCTGTAAGATGGCTGACCTAATAACACAGAGCTCTTTTCCTTCCAGAGAACTATGTGAAAAACCTAGTCTTGACAAAAAAGCCACAATGGCCAAAGTCCATGGGCTCTTAAACAAATCCGACAGCCAGAATCTGACAAGTCCTGAATAATCGGAGTTCTACAGTCTTAACCAAAACCGCAAAGCAGACCTCCATGCCACCTCAGAACAGGGAAGCTGCCCCGTTTCTATCCTGATAGCAGCATAAGGAGTACCCCTCAGGACCATCAAGAGCCCCTGCAAAAATTTAGCCTGTAGTGTACACTGTCCAAGTTATAACTAGACAGAGGCACCCAGAGTTCCGCACCATACAGAAACTGGGCCCTGGTTTTAGTGTTAAGGACCCTGATAGCAGAGTCCAAGGCGGTCCGCCCTGTGCCTGCAAATAGTCTCTGTATGGATAAGGAAGAGGCCTTGGCAGTGGACATTGCCCTCTCATACCGAACCTTCCAGTAACCGGCCGCCTGAAAGTATAGTCCCAAATATTTAAACACCTTTACTTGAAGCATATGATGGTCATTTATGGCCCAATTGTAGATCCTAGAGGAACGTGAAAAACCCACCACCTTAGAGTTCCCGTAATTAATGGCCAATTTATTAGTTTTGCAAAACTCAGCAAAGCAAGCTAACTGTCTGTTAAGGCCCACGTAGGTTTGTGACATAATTGCGATGTCATCCGCATACAGAAGACACTCAACCGAGCGTGAAGCCAATTTTTTTTTGGAAAAGTTAGATTGAGAAAGCAGGGGGATCGCATCATTTATGAAAAAACTGAAGAGCAACGGGACCAAGACACAACCCTGTCTGACCCCAGAAAATGTGTGGATTGCTTTGGTAAGATGACCCTGATGGCTTGCCTTAACTGCCAGAGAAGTGTCTGCATGCAAACTTTTCAAAAGAAACAGGAGCCTTCTGTCAATAGACAAGCTATCAAGCTTGTCCCAAGGATGCCCCTGTTAACTAAATCAAAAGCAGACTTTAAGTCAAGAAAGGCCACAAAAAGCTTGCCATTGGCCTTCCGATACTTCTCAATTAAATGATGCAATAAAAGGCAGTGTTCCACTGTAGAGCGACCCCTCTGAAATCCTGCCTGGTCAGGGTGCAGGATTGAATTCTCGCCCACCCAAAGAGTCAGTTTATTCAAAAGCCATTTGCTGTAAATCTTGCTAATAACACAGAGCAAGCTAATTGGCCTATAATTACATGGGTCATTTCGGTTGCCCTTTTATAAATGGGCACCACAACCGCTTTCTCCCAGTTAGAAGGAATATGCCCTGTATTGTTAATGGCCGTGAAAAGGGTAGAACGAAGTGGGATCCACCAATCCTTACACTGCTTGATGAATTCAATGGGAATTAAATCAGGGCCTGGAGTCTTGCAGTTTTTGAAAGAGCTGATGAGCACCTCCACCTCCTGGTTAGACACGGGAGGCCAATCTGGCAAGGAGTCAAGACCTACAACTTGAGCTGAGATATTATGATCCGCTGAGGTGCCTACATACAGGAGCTGAAAATGGTCAATCCAACGCTGATGAGGCACCGCAGTGGGTCCACTGCTCAGCTTAGTTCCTGAGGCTCCATTTACCAGTAACCAAAACTTCTTGCTGTCTTTGCTTTCTGCTGCAGACAGCAAGGAGGACCAATAACGTGCCCAGTAGGCACGTTTCTTAAGGGCAACCAATTTCTTATACTCTGACTTTGCCTCATGAAATTGCAAAAGTGTGACAGGACAGTTACCACTCCTATATTGCTTATATAGGTATGCTACATTCTTTCTTGCTTTCTGGCAATCACGATCGAACCAGGCTTGGCAATTCTGGCCATTGGACCCACAAGGGGTATGCATGTGTGACTAAGTGGCCAAAAATTGAGTTGGACTGCGGGTCAGATGTGAAAAAGCAAGCACAACAACCAGGCCCTTCTCCCCATCTACAATAACCACCCTAGCACCAGAGACCTGGGGATTAATAAAAAATCATTTAGAATTTATTGCCAAGGTCTCACTCCACTTAATGGAGCAGTGTCTGTCTGCGGGAAAAGGAAGGTATCCCGCAAGATCGCAAGCAGCGGGGACAGAGTAAGACAAATCCAATGAAGATATCAGGGGGAGATGGTCACTAAACTAGGTCTGCCCTACTAAAAGTCCCTGAATAAACTAACTGCATTAGTCGAAGCAGCTACATAAATCGACCACGCTAGAACCGGCGGGCCCGAGAAAGGTAAATTTGCCTCCTGGGTCACTGAAACCGGAACCATTCAAAATATGGAGGGAGTGCTCCGTCAACAGCTTTGCAACTAGAATACCTGAGCTGTTGATTTTAGGGTCCTTTGATTGTCTGCAATTTAAGGGGCCGATATCAACAGGAGCTTCATGAGCACTATGAGAGACCAATGCCTCATTATTTGGTCCCAGCCAAGCATTGAAGTCCCCGGTCACAATAATCCTTCCTTTGGGATGACGCAATGCAATATCCTCTAGCACCCCCCCCCACAACAGCCCACAATTTTGGGGAATATGAGGAAGCATTTATCGGGGGAATATATACTGTGACCAAAATTATCAAAGACTGTCCGAGTCGAAGGACCACCCCTAGTAAACAAGGGGGGAGCTGGATCACCTCTAACGGACGAGCCTCCAAACTAGAGACAATGAGGCAACCCAGCCCCCAGCTCGGGCGGCCCCTGGAACTATATGAAACAGCAGGAACATAAAAAGAATCAAAATGTGGAAACACCAATGGGGCCTCAAGACCAAGTTTCCTGGAGTAATATTACCTGAAACTGATTCAAGAGGCTACTAAAAATCAGGATTATGAAGATGACAAAACCAGCCTGCAGAGTTCAAGGAGCATACTAACAAGGGACTAGAGTCACGACATTGAGATAATCAGCAACCAACCAAAGGGTCCTCAACGGAACTGATCCCTGTCGTTTGTGAGTATCTAAGGTCTCGACGGGGCCAGCAACCGCCTGCGGGACCATAATTGCTTGGCTGTGGTCAGAAGAATTAGGCATGGGTGCCTTTAAAGGAATCAACTGGGAGTTTCCAATTGAAGGGGACAACACAGGGGGGGGCACTGAAATCCATCATATTTACTGGAGGGGAGAAAACCTGCTTCCCCGCCTGATGGGGTAATGGCTTTCTAGCAACGGCTGATTGATCAGTAGCAACCTCTAAATTAGAATCTGACATGGCTATCTTCAGTAATCTAGAATGGATTGCACCCTGGGCACTCCCTCTTCCAGTCCTGATGGTAGGGACAGCCCTACTAGAAGTGGCTCGAAAAGGAGCAGAGGGCGGAGTAGGGGGCCCACGGTTGACACGCACTGGAGCCACACCAGTACTAAGAGTGGTCAAGGTCAGAGGACACACTGAGCCAGAGTCGAAAGACAATCCCTGCTGCGCCCGACCTGCGCCTAAGGCCGTGCGCACAAGGGCGCGCCCTTGCACACGCAGTCCTTAGGCGCGCTGCATGTGGTGAGCCATCCGTGGCGCTGCCGTGTCCTGGGGCACTCTTAACAGGTGGGTCCCGGAAGTCCAAGGCACCTGGGACGTCGCACACTGCCCTGTGCACACGTCACCTGGGAGCGCTTAGATGATCATAGCCCCCAGTCCCCGTTCACTTCCAACACCTGCGGGGGATGCTGTGGCAAAAAGCTGGCTTGGCCGCTACAGGAGTCTGTCTCCGAATTCATATGAAAGAAAGCTATAGTAGGAGATGGAGAATGCATTGACATCCGTTACCTTGGCCCATCACGGATCGTGGCCCCAACTGCGGTACGAGATCGGGCGCAGCGGCCGCATTGACTGCTGCGCCTGCCTGTCTTCCCGAGGGCGGGTGGTCGGGGGAGCATGGGGGGTGGGGCCATGCAGCCACACGATGCGCTGCATGGCTCCGCCCCCTCCGAGATTTCCCAGCATGATGGAAGCCGGCATGTCTAAAGGATGGATGGCTTCATCACTGACTGGGATCCAAGACGGATCCCGGTCTGGGGTTCAGTGTGTTGGGCCTCTGGGTCCTGCATGTCTGAAATCACCCTTGAAGTGCACTCGATATGTTTGTCAAGTGTTGTCTTAGCCTTTGATAAAAGGCCATATATTTTTATACACATGCACTTGCAAGTTGTCATACATTTATCTCCACTATATTTATTAATGCTCATCCCCAATGTGTTTTAACATCCTAATTAATATGTTTGTTTATTATTTATTTAATTTTACTCCACCCTTCTCTACAGACTCAGGGAGGCTGAGTTTTGTGTTTAAAACATAACGTTTTGTGATTATCACTTGCAGGATTTGTATGAGTGTTACTGCTTGTCTTTCATATGGGGAGTATTCTAATGGGACACTTGCAAGAATGATTAATCTTTATTTCTTGTACAGTACGTTAGCTATTAGTTCATGTATCTGCTTTTTCACTGCAGTGGTCGAGGGCCTATGGGGATGTTTAACATATCTCCCTTCTATATTCTATCTTGCACAGTTGTGCTGTCTTTCTTTCCTACATGGGACAACTGCCCATTCTACATTACTTAAATAATATGTTAAAGCAAACTACTATGCTATGGAACTGGGCCTGCCCACTAAGCACATCCTCATTTGAGATCTTTAAAGTAATAGAAAAAGGGATCTGTCTCTCAGTTTTTAGCATTCTAAAGTCTGGGATAATCCCATTAGTGGTTTTACTTCACTCCACTGCAAAGTCAATGCTATCTGGCCAATCTAGATTTGGGTTCACAACACTTCCAGATTGTGCACATCCACCTCTCAACCCGGCAGGTCGAGGACCTTCCCCATGCGTTGTTTGTTTGCCCTCTTACTGCGCATTGGAGAGAGCTATATTTGGTCCCTTGGATCACTAGCCGAATATCCTTATCCCCAGTGCAATTGTTACAATTTTGCCTGGGTACAAATTCCCCGGACATGTTGCTTAGCCTTGCTGGCTTGGCGTACCAATTCAGCAAGCGCTGAATTTCCCTGGGCTTATTCCATCCGCCTTTAAGCTGGCCACATTTTCTGGCCATTAGTCCCTTTTGGCAATTTTATGGGGCCTGAGCTATATTTTGACCACCCCATTGTTTTTTTTGTTTTGTTTTGTTTTGTTTTTTTATACAATGTATAATGTTTAATTGTTTTGTCTTTCTATCCTATTTTTGTACCATGTTTTAATTCTTGTTATGACTGTCCGCTAAACAAGATTAAATAAATTCATTCATTCATTCACCTCTCAACCCAGCTGTGGAATTTGGGACAAAAGAGAGTCAGATTTAACATGAAATTAGGAAATAGAATAGTGACACATCAGGTGGCCTTTTGCAATAGCCCTGTCTGAGACAGGTCCCTCACTTTATCACATGCTGTACTCTAGGCTCCATGACTCCCCACAAAAATAATGAAACTGGGAGGCCTGAATACATTCTTGTCAACATAATTCAGAGATGTCTAACTGTTTACAAGTTGGGTTTGGAATGTGTTTCCAGACATGGTGATACAGACATTGACATCCAGACTGTGGAATCCAGTCCTACAGGCAGAGAATGGCGGCAGGACCGTTAGCAGTTTTGTGCCTCTGACTTAAAGCAAGCCATTATAAAAAACACCACCTCACACAGTGCTTTTCACCATGGAACCTTGAGAGCTTTGGATCCAAGCTTTATGACATGGCTCCATCCCTATTAATAACATCAATTGGTCAAGGGGTCAGATTTTATCAGACTGGTAGGCTGATCTCTGCACACTTCCCCATAGGCTGCATCTCTTAATAAGCCCTGGTGTTATCCAGTGAATGAATCACCACAGTAACTAACTACCCCATCAGATGTCTCTAAAATACACAACTTTGTACAGCAATTTACTTAGTAAATATGTTAAATTTGCTCCTTGTTCTAGTACAATATAAATTTACAAAGCACCTTTCAAGTTGAGTATCCCAGGGTGCTGTCTAAAAAATAATCATTTACCAGACTCAAATGAGACCAATCAAAAGGGTTAAGGAATGTATAGTGGTGACAATTTAATTGCATGGTTATGATGAAATAGCATGGGCTTTTTACAGTAACTTAATTGAACACAGTGATGATTAGCATGATAACCTGACATCTTGGCTCTATTATCTTCTGCTAACAATGAAATAATATAGTCACCATGGTAGAAATGTATTTTATACTGACTCACATTTATAACGTTAAGTACAGAGGGAGCCATAATACAGCAAGAATTCCAGAACTGAGCACAATTAGCCAAGATTATACAGAGGCCTTTGTTCTGCTTTAGTTTAGAAAACAATTACAGGGGATTTGATGTATGTAGGGAATTCCATAGCCAGAAAATACAATTAGCCAACACTGCAACAACTGTTATCCTAGCTGTATTCATGGCCTCACAAACCCTGGGGCCGGCCCTGTATAAGAAAATAATTCCATGCGCGGCTGGAAGGGTGGGTATTTGTGAGAATGTTCGGGGAGCCATTTCAAAGAACCTTGTTTGCAAGGTAGCAACCTTCTGTTCTTCTTCGAGTGGCTCCTCACATGATATTTTTACATGGCTCCGCCGGGTGGGGAGTCCGTGGGCGCACCAGTGCATGGATGGGGCATGCACACAGCTGCACACACATCCCCACTCACCCACCACTCATCCACACCCCCATAGTAACCACCATTTCCCCCGGTTGCTCTGTGTGTGGGGATGAGTGGGGACGCGTGTTAGGCGATCGCGTACACACCCTCACTCACCATGGGCGCGTGCACCATGTCATTCACATGGGGTTCCCCCACCCATGAACACACAGAAATCTGAGTGTTCATGGCTGGGAGGAGAGACCCGTTTAAAAAGGGCCACATTCTCACAACTGTCTTACTTATACTATCTTAGGTAGGAATTTAGGATGTAAAGAAATATCTATTCTGTCTTGGAAAATAAATCTGCAAATATGGTTCTGAGATTACTATGGCTGCTATTTCACTAACTCTTCTTAATTAAGTTATTGCTAACAGGAATACTGTCTTTAAACCCGCACCCCATAACCAGTTCATTTGCACCCCCATATAATCAATTCACGCTGCCCCGTGGGCACAAATTAAATGGTTATGGGTGGGGCAGCATGAATAGATTATATGGGGGCGGGGGCAGAAATGAACTGGTTATGGGGTGCGGGCAGCATGAACTGATTATGGGGGCACAACTGAACTGGCTATATGTCTCTTTTCATGGCATAATACGCTTAATAAGCTAGCTGCATTTTGGGTGTCTTGTGTGTGTGATAGCAGCACCTCTGGACTGGCTACACCACATGTGTGCACAAGGCACAAGCGGCACCGGCAGCAAGAAGCAACAGGCCCTGAAGGCCAGACTGGCTAAGCTCACCCCCTCCTCCAGTAAGGCAGTGGACGCAGTCAGTCTCTCTGTGCCTGCCTCACTGCCCGTTTGGCTGCCCCTGCAGTGGAACCACTCCTGGTGATAGACACTCGGCTGGGGAGGGGGGGAAGCATTAGGAGGCCATGCTTCTCCATGGTTGCTCGGAGGGGTGGAGAATGGGAATCCTTCCTGTCCAGAGGGAGTAAGTTTTATTTAAATTTATACATTTGCATAATTAGGTGGTGTCTAATTATGCAAATTAGGCCTCGCACCAAGATTTCGCACATGGCCTCACAAACCCTGGGGCTGGCCCTGCCTCCACCTGGGGTGCATACAGGGCTATGGTGACCCTGCAGAGGAAAAGCGGGTGGGCTACTTCCCCCCCTGCACAACCCAGGGCCCAGAATGCCTAATACTAGCTCAGAGAAAACTCTCCCCCCCCCCCCAATTTGGGACACGTACGCATGAAGCAGGCTAACAAGATAAACAACAGGTTTATTATAACATAAGATAAGCTTAATAAGGCAGTTAACATTTCTCCCAATTCTCCTGCTCCCTAAACAGACTCTTTGGGTCCCAACACTCTCCTACAATACTGTGCTGGGCTAGTTGATGTGTCAGCTGAGGCAACTAAGAGCATCTGGCCAGGGTACAGTATAGCTCGATCTCCGAGGAAACTCAACCCCTCAGGTTGAAGGGCTCTTCCATCCTGGCCTGGTTTAAGCTGGACTACGCTGCCCGAAAGGGTATTCACTCCGCTGGCTGCCTTGCCAGCCAACCTCCCACGCTGTTCCTCGGATTCCTGGGATTTTGAATCCTCAACCTCTCCGTCCTTCCCTCTGGTCCCAGTCAGCCGATCTGCTCACCGAGTGTCCTTCCTCTTGCCGCTCCGGTCAGTGGGCAACTCCCCCCACTCCTCTCTCTCTCGGCCATGGTGAGGGCTCCCCCCACCCCAGTGTTCCTCGTCCCTTCCCTGACCACCCGTCTCTCTTTCCATTGGCTCCCAGGTTTTCCCTCACCCCCTCCCCCTCTGGCAGAATAACCAGAGCCCTGGTAACAGTTCTAAGTTTTCCTCCACCTGGCTGTCAATCACTCCCTCGTGTCTTGCATCAGTTCCCATGCACTTTGCAAACCTTCTCCGCATAGCTCAGTTACTCTCTACTGCCCCCTAGTGGCCGTGTCACTGTAAGTACAGGACAAACACTTGGTAGTCCCCAAAGGGGGGGAGCTACATATGTAAGTCAATGGAGTTAAACCCCTTACTTTATACATATAACAAGACGCTTATCCAATCTTGTAGCCTTAGCAGCTTATTTGAAATACTATTCTAGGACTTGGTATAGCTCTCAGTCTCTTAGGGCCCATTGCCTTTTAGAATATAACAAAACCTCAAGTCAGAGAACAGTGAGATAAAACCTTGAAATCTCAAAGTTCATTCTTTAAGCACATCAAGTCTTCTGGTATGAAAAAGAGGAAAATTACACAGCATGGAACAAAGGTAAAGGGAAGCCCAGAATGAGAAGTGTAATTCTCCATAGGGTATGCCTAACAAACATGACATTTCATTACAAGCACATTGCTCACCTCAAAAAGAGGACAATTTCCATCTTAATGGCTTGGCTATTTCTGTTCTTTGGAGTTCCTTATATATACTGATGTCAGCACATCAAATGCTAGCCTATTTGCTAAGTGTGCTAGTGTTGAGACAGCTAAAGATCTAAGAAGAAAGCTTTTGCTATGCCTTTTATGAAAATACATTCCAAAGCATTACTTTAATGAATTTGTGTACAAGTGCTATATACATAAAACTCCCTGTAAACCAACATTCATTCTAGCCTTGTTGGGGGTGAAACTGTAGCACATATATATGGGGTGGCTGGCAGGCAGGGTGGTGGTGCCCTGTTTCCTGTGCCCCCTGCCTCGCTCTCCTGTTATGCCTCCTGACCTCCCTGCAGCCTGCTTGGGCATATGAAAGAAAAGGGGAGGGATCCTGTTCCTCCTGTCTTGTCCCCCTCCCCTCAGCAGAGTAGCCATACCACCTCTGCTGCTCTCCCTCGAGCCACCTCTCAGCTGGCCGGCACGCTAGCAGGGGAGGGAGGCAGGGGGCTTGCTGGCACATGCACAAAAGCGCACAGAACTAAAAGGCATGGTGTGCTTCTGCGCATGCACCTCAGACGAGGCACACCAAGAGTGCAGAAAGTCAAGGTGAGCCCGATCAGAGGTGCATGCACAGAAGCGCATAGCACCTTTTAGCCTTGTGCACTTTCGCGCATGCGCTGGCCAGTTGCAGGACAGCGTGGCTGGCCAGCTGTGAGGGGGACGGAGGCGGAATGGAGCAGGGTTGGCTGCAGGGCATTCATGGCTAGCTCTTCTTGCACACAGTGTGTGTGAGTGTGTGTGTGAGAGAGAAGGAAGCCGTTGCTGGCGGGGATTGTCAAAGTCTCCCTGGGGGAGGGCAGGGTGCTGGACTGACTTAAGGAGGTTCTTGTGCAGTCCCTGCTCAAGGAACTATCATTGGTAGGGATGTGCGAACAGAACGGAGTTTGGATGTTCGGACTGAAAACTTAGTTCGGGTTCGTGGGTTCGGTCCCGCGGATTTTGGACCCCCTGAACGTTTGGAAAATTTGGCCGCCTGGAGGCTTGGGCCTTCCATGGACAAGGAAAACAAAAACTGGGAAGATATAGTATCCAACCCTCACTGAGGATTATATTATACAGAAAGTATAGATTGGGGCAGGATCATTGTTAATTAATACACAAAGAAAGTTTATTACTCTTTCAGACTTTTTGAGGGATTCGTTGAAATAGTGTTGCCTGGTTTGAACCATTTTTGGACCCATTTTTGGAGTTGGTCAAGTGTGTGTACATATTAGGTGTGGGATTGACTGCCTTGGTGATATTGTACAAGGACCCCCTAGTTTGTCCTTTGCACTTTAATGTGGGATAGACATATACCACCAAAGTCTTTATCTTAAATGTTGAATAATTTTTACAACGTTGCTTATAACTTATAC
Organism: Sphenodon punctatus; assembly: GCA_003113815.1. Classification (NCBI taxonomy): domain Eukaryota; kingdom Metazoa; phylum Chordata; class Lepidosauria; order Sphenodontia; family Sphenodontidae; genus Sphenodon; species Sphenodon punctatus. The sequence continues at coordinate 159,906 of QEPC01009128.1, read as the reverse complement.
TGAGAGTAGGGTGTCCGGGGAGGGGGGTGGGGTTCAAAACGTTTTTTTTCCCCAGGTCATCATGCATTGGAAGAAAGGATGTGTCCTCTTGGACTTTCAAATAGTGGCAGAAAGAATGGACTCCGGATGTAGTGACATTAAAATCTATCAGATCAAAAGTATGGATACTGGTCTATGGAATCAAGGGCAACAAAACAAGCCCAATATTCTGGATGAAGGAGACTAAGAACAATACTAATACTCAAGGTGGAAGCACATCCAACGAAAGGAATTTTGCTTCAAGGACTATTTTTGGTTTTTCATTTACCTTCTTTGTGTGTCTGGTGCTAGGAGTATCCAGGTATGAGAGGGAGTGTAGATGCTTGTCAATCCTAAACATGCTGCAGTTACTTTAGCAGAGGCATTATCTTGAATTTGGATCACATGGAACTAATTATTTTGATTAGTTTATAAGTTATACCTGCCTTAGTGACAGCAGGTTGGCTGTTGGGTTCTAGTCTGAAGAAGCTCTTGAGAGGTGGTGGAACTGAGCAGAGAGTGAGTGAATTTGGTGTTTATCTAGGGCTTGAGTTGCCCTGGGAATATTCTCAGTATATATTGTTTAAGAAATTAAGACATCAACCCATTTTTGATTTTTGCCATTTAGGGCATTTTGGATTGGGACTGATTATCTGAGATTTACATTTTGGCAGGTGGTAAGCCCTATGGATAATATCAGAGGTGGAGGTGAGATTGAAGAAAGAGACACTCCTACTGATTTACTAACTCTATCTATAACATATTATTTTAACAGACTCACCCTCTGCTCAAGTGGATATAGAAAAAGACCCATATAGGGGGTTAGAAACATAATTATGTCCAGCACAGTCATGTTTCTGGTTATGGGAATTCCTCCAGCATGAATACTCTATGCCATGATAACTTGACTATGTATTGGGTATATCTGTCAGCATGATATTGTATATCAATTCGTGTTATTATAGTTGATCATGCAATTTTACTTGGGCTATATTTGTCAGTACTCTCTGCAGCCCTATTTGTTTAATTATATCACTTTCTTCACCTTGGACATCACTGGGTTATTGCTTGGCTGTGTTTTACAGAAGATGACAGAACCTGGTCTGATCAAGGGAAGTTTTTTCCAAGTTCCAGTAGTAAAGTTCTGTATATTTTACTTTAGCCTCTGCTTGTATTCAGTTTTTTCCACCTTTGTGTGTGGCCCTCCATGGACACCCAGGGGTGCCCGTGGGGGCATGGCAGGCCGTCTGAGACACAGCAGCAGCAGAGACCAGTAAGGCTTGGGGCTTGATGACTGGCACTCAATCAATAAGTTTTTATTTGTTTACGCCATAGCCATAACAAATTTTACAAAGTCACAACATACGGTTTCTATAAATAACCAGTACATATTGTACAACAAATATAAAATACAAGTGCCAATACATTCCATATTTGAATCCCATAGATCATAACCTATAATCAAAAATAAATGAATAAATAAAATACCTAACGTTTAAAGGTCGACTTGCCGTTCACAGGGGATTATAATACCAAGATTTATCCCCTAACCAGGCAACATGTCCGACCAAACAGCATCAGGGCAACGATGTAAATAGAATATTCTACGTTTAGATTCACTATGCTGGTATCAGCATTTGAGACGCTACAACAAAGCTAAACAACACATTTGGTACACTGAGTATTGCCTTGCTCTTCTACGGGGGTTGCTGAGGCAGAGCTTGGCCCCTGTAACATACTAATCAGCAGCTTAATAAGAAGCCCATAGTTTGTATTGCCATATTCCAATCCAATCCAATCCAATCCAGTTTTATTTATATCCCGCACTCTCTCATAACGACTCGAGGCGGCTCACAACAAAAGAAATACATTTCTGGGTTTATTTCCCGCGCAGGGGACCCAGCTCAGTACAAAATTCACAATTTAACATAATATACTAATTATACATATTTCACAACCACCACCCCATAACTCAACTGATGTCCCACTCCACCACCTCCCCCACAACAACGGGGTAGGTCCCATAAACAATCGTTCTATCCCCTGCTGCCACCAGGGAATATCTGACCAACTCCACCCTTCTCTCACCAGGGGGAGCTGGCCCCACCATCCCCACATCAGTAAATACACACTGTTCACATAAATCCACAGAGTCTCCCGCCTCCGCCTCAGCATCCAGCCAAAGGGCACACCCCTTTGACCATGCCCCCTCGACACGTGCCCCTGGCACAGCCTCTATCCACTCCCATTGTTGTGGGGAGTGTCCCGGAAGTCTCTGTCATCAGACCCTGCCCCCGCAAGGGTGGGGGGGGAGGAGAGAAAACCCCACGGCCCCCAGTATACACCAATGGGACCCCCCGCATAGTTTCACTGTTCATATTAACGGGGGGTGGGTGGGTGGTAAAGGGTGCTGCTGCCATCTGCCTCTCAGCTGATTGCCCATTCCTACACACCGCCGCCACCTCTCCCCTCCCTCCGGTCACCCCATTGTTATGGGGGGCATCCCGGAAGTCTCTGTCATTAGACCCCGCTCCCGCAAGGGTGGGGGGGAGGAGAGCAAACCCCGCGGCCCCCAGTATACACTAACGGGATCCCCCGCATAGTTTCACTGTTCATATTAACGGGGGTGGTGGTAAAGGGTGCTGCTGCCAGCTGCCTCTGAGCTGATCACTCGTTCCTACACGTCGCCGTTGCAACAAAAGGAGCCACAGCGACACCAAGAAACCCCCTTCCTCCTCTGCAACAAATTGGGGTCAACACCACAAAGCAACAATGAATGGATTGACTCAAAATCCTCAGTCCAGTCCTTCCCAGATTGCTCCAACCTCAAGGAGTTTCCCCCACTCCCCCCTTCAGACCCGGAAGGGCCCCAAAGGGTTGCACCCTTTGGCCATGGCCCTTCGGCTCACGGCCGCCGGCGCTCTCCTTTTAACTCAGTCGGGCTAGTTCCAGGTGGGAGGGGAGGAGTGAGCAGCATACTCACAAATCTCCTTCCCCCTCCAGGTGTCAGCAGGAAAGCCGGTGAAGGCAGCAAAGCCCGGCGCCCCCTCAGCAAGCACCGCCCAGGATGGTAAGCGGGCCATATTGATCTTGGAAATTTCAAAAGGTAGCTGACAAATACTAACAACAATGGCCTTTATTGTAGAGTCAAAAGGCCCTCACCACCTCCAATATCCAACAACAGCAGGATATAACAAATGTGTTTTATATAAGGATCTATTACAGTTAGAACGGTCAACCATCCCCATTAGCCAAACGGGCTTCCCTTAATCTTGAAAAGAGCAAGCAGAATTTTGAGACAGCTCTTGACATTCCAGAGTCTGCACAATTCAGCAACCTCTTTACCACTATCCCAGGGTCCAAAAACCCAGTGATGTATTTGCCCAGAAGGGACTGCCTAGGACCAATAAGGGCCGGACAGTAAAGGAGAACATGACTGGCTGTATCAATTTCTGACATGTCACACAACTGGCATACCCTCTCGGCTCTGGGGATACCTTTATAACGTCCCTCCACCAAGGCAGAAGGGTATACATTACACCGAAAACGAGCGAAAGCCCGTCGTTGGTTAAAATTCTGCCATTTAAATAGATAACTATTCTCCAAATCAAGGTGGTTAGCAAGTGAATAATCTGGCGCAACGTTCTGACTCGATAGCAAGGCTGTTTCGTTCTGCAGTTCCTGGTCTAGCAGTCTCCTTTTAATAAGGGACAATGCTCCCTTACATCCCAGAGGACCTAAGGATACTCTGGAAAACCCCAGAAGTTTTACTTCAATCTCCACCAGGCCTGCCCATGAGCTGTGAAGCCCAGCCCTCACGGCCTGTGCCAGAAGGGAATTATCCTGAAGAGGAAAAAGGACCACCCTCAGCCAAAGACTCATAATCAATTTGAGAGCCCGTGTTCTGATAGTGGAACTTACAGTTTCCTGCCTCAGGATTACCAGGGGCATACCCTTGGCACCCCCAAGATGGACCGCAAAACCTGGTTCTGAATTATTTCTAGGCAATCTAAAAAGGGTAAGCCCCAGACAGGAATAGCATACATGCCCTGGGTAATAACTTTGGCCCGAAAAAGTCGTAAGGCCGGCAGCACCAATCGCCCTCCCTGAGTATAGAAAAAGCTGAGGATGGCTGATGATGAACTCCTTGCTTGTGCTACCACAGCCTTAAAGTGTGGCTTCCAACTCCGAGTGGAAGAAAAAATCACTCCCAGATATTTATATATGCTCACTTGCTCAATGGGATTACTCCCAATTATCCAACGATGTTTTTTGCTTATCCCCTGCCTCCCCATAGCCATGACCTTGGTCTTTGTAAGATTAATTTTTAATCCTTCCTTATTGCAGTATTCCCCGAACCTCTGCATTAGTCGTCTAAGTCCCACCAAAGATTGAGAAAGCAGGACCATATCGTCAGCATACAGAAGGGCCAGGACTATCCTTTTACCAATCCGGGGAGCATGGGTATCAGCATCTCTCAGAAAGGGAGCCACATCATTTAGAAAGAAGTTAAACAATGCGGGAGCCAATAGGCACCCTTGTCTGACTCCTCTATCCACAGCAACCTCTTCTGAGAGCCTTTGGCCCGAGCATATACAGATTTTATTGTTGCTATGAATCTTAAGTAAAAAAAGCAACCGGCGATCGATGGAAGTACCACTCAATTTAATCCAGAGCCTCTATCTATCTATCGAGTCAAAGGCCATGGATAAGTCTATGAAGCAAAGATAGAATTTCCCTTGACTAGTAACATACTTATCCAGAAGAAGGGAAAGAACCAAAATCTGGTCGACAGTAGATTTCCCGCTCTGGAACCCGGCTTGTTCTGGCTCAATTATATGGTTCCCATCTAACCAGGATGCCATCTTCCCCAACAGAAATCAGGTATATAGTTTCCCAATAATACTCAAGAGGCAGATAGGTCGATAGTTCCCAGGAAGGGAAGGATCACCCTTCTTGAGTATTGGTACAACTATACCGTTCCACCATGCTTTAGGGATTGTCCCCGAGGAGTTTATAGCAGAAAAAAGTGGGGCCAGAAAACTGGCCCACCACTCGGGATCGAGCTTCAGAAGCTCGGGGGGGACAAAGTCCTCCCCAGGAGCTTTCCCGGCCTTCAGCTTCGCAATAAAGGCTACAATTTCTTCCTTGGAGACCAGAGATCACTCCAGGAGGCTATCCCGAGCTGGTAATGGGATAACACCTTCCCAGGGGGAAGAAAAAATCCCAGCGTAAAACTCTACCCATAGCTCACCGGGAATTAACAGTTCCCTTCCCCGGGGCCTACCCGGACGGACAAGGTCCCAGAAGGGTTTCTGTCTGTTCTGTAGAGCTGCCTCCAGCAACTGGACCCACCTCTGTTTCTGATAGTCTACCCTTTGGGTTGCAATCAGGAGGCGATACTCCCTTCGGGTGGCTTGCAGTTCTTGCCTAAGGGCTAGAGAGGGATTTTTCCTTACCTTATTTGCTAATTGCCTCAATTTCCTCCTCATAGTTTTACAATCCCTATTAAACCAAAGGGGAGACTTTACTTGCCGGAGGCTCTCCACTTTCCTGACGGCCAAAAGAGACAGCAAAAGACACACCAGTATTTCAAAATTCCCCAGGTGATCCTTCCCTAAGGCTATGATCCTTCCTACCAACTCCCTCACCTCTGGCAGTTGCGTAAACCCTACAAATGCTGCCTTTAACTCCTCAGACCACTTAACTCGCACCAACCCTATCCCTAAATCCTCAGTTACCCCCTCACTGCTTGGCTCTTTAAAGGGGTCCGTCAATAGAAGGGAGAGCGGAAAATGGCTTGTCTCAAACCTAGGGATGACCTGCAACTCACAAATATTTAGAAGAAAAAATTCTGAAAGTAAAAAATAATCAATAACACTTGAACCTTGTACTGAGTGATAAGTGAAATTCCCCTCCAAATCTCCCCGGACACAGCCATTTAACACCATAAGCCCAAAATCAGCTAGAAACTGCTTCAGGGAATTTGCCCCTGGACTAACCACACAATCCCTTGAGGCACGGGTGCTTGGGAGACATTCTGAATCCTCAAGTCTGAGTGACTCTGTCAGCAGGGCTGGGTTGCCCAATCTAATAATAAGATCACCTCCCACTAATAGAATAGCCCCCGGGTAAAGATTGCAAAATTAATATAATTCCCTGCTAACTCTGGACCAATAATCCGGTAAGAAAAAAGGAGAAGAGGGTGGCGGGAGATAGCAGTTACCTAACAAGATCTCCAGTCCCGAGGAGAACAGACAGTAGTGTAAAGCAAAAAAAAAAACCAGAGAAGCGCAAGGCTTAATTTTGACTTGGAGGTCTGAGGCAATCAGGAGGGCCAAGCCCCCACTCGACCTGCCAATCCCGGCACTTGAAGTAGCTGCCAAGCTAAACACCAGAAATCCGGTACAGACTAAATCCATTTGGGCCCAAGTTTCCTGTAGCAGAACAACATTATACTCCGACAGGAAGGAAAGGAAATCTACGTCTAGGAGTCAGGATCTCCACCCAGCAATGTTCCAGCTGAGAATTTTTAAGGCAGGCGAGCCCTTGTTAGTCTGTCATTTAGCCGCTAGAGGTTGTGACAAAGCTGGCTGAGGCAAACACTTGCCTCTAACATCTTGAGCAGAAAAAACCCGGGCCCCTACCATGGGACTCCCTCCAGAATCCTGGAAGCTTGTCAAAGGAAAGACAAGAACTGGGGGGGCCTGATCAGCCACCATTGGCCTCCCTTCCTCCAGCCCCTCCCTAATTGTCGCCCCCCACCTCTGGAGCCACAGGGGCGGGAGAAACCGTCCGCGGCAAGCATAAATCTGTGGCCAAAATAGCCTCAGGGCCAAGGTCTATGCTAGCTATTACTGGGCTTCCCCCCACCTCAGCACCTCCATCCAGATCTATTAGGGAGGAAGAAATTGGAGATCGGAAAGGCACAAGTTTCTTAAATCTCACTCCCGGTCCCCGACCCCTACCTTGACCATACGGGGAGCATAATGACCTCCTATAGGACTTAAAATCCTTGAATTTTTTTGTCAATAACCCAAGTTTGTTCAAAAGATCTTCCTGACCTAGCCGTAAGGCACCCTGTACAGATGTCAAATTAAAGGCCATTACATTGGGTGAGGCCATTAAATTGGGTGATCAAAAAGTTGATCAGTTTCCATAGTTCCACCCCCAGAACCACCCCCCAGGCAAAGCTGGCAAGGAAGCTGTACTTCTATCCTCCTGAATGGAATGGGGTATGGGGATATGCCCAGCTGATACGGGGTCCTGAGCCCTGGACAAAACCAAAGCTGCTACACAAGGATCTCTAGCTGGAACACATCCTGCAGGGCCACTCCTATCCCTTGAGGCAGGGGGGAGATTAGAAGGGGGATATCCCCGTCTGGAAGGGAGTATTTCAGCCAGACCAGGGACAGGAGGCACCGGTTGGTCGAACTCTCTCCCAGATGATGACAGCCTGCATCTGTCACATAGAAATGCTGAGTCAGCCTGCGCCACTCTAGAGACATATACTGCTTTCCCTCTCAAAATCTCCAGCTTCCCTATAATTAGAGAGACACAAACTGGAGAGTCAAAAAGAATTTTTACCACCTGGCAGTTCTTTTGGCTAGCTATGATAACTATATCAGCAATACTGTGAGGATCAGTAAGCGCAGATGCTCCGCAACATCCAATGGTATGCTCCAAGAGGGCAAGTAGCCGCCAACAAGCGGGCATATGGTGAAAACTAGAGCATTTGGAGAAATCTTATATGGGACAATATTCTCCAAATGAGCTGGGCCAGGTTGCTCCATTTGGGTAGGGTGTCTTCCAGCTCTCATTGACTCATTAGGATTAGAAATAACAGGTCTTGGCCTAGAATACCCCTGACTAGGGTGGAGCTGCCACAGCTCTTTCCCTGGGACAGTGGGCGGATCAATATGAAGATCATTGGTTCCTTTTAAATTCCCACCTAAGCATTTGAAATCCCTCCCCTGACATAAAAATAAATTCATACCATCCATCTTATCATTCAGTTGATTTAACTGCAGAAACATGAATCTTAAGGTCTCAGTTGTAAGGGCAACATGGCTAGAAAGAAAATCCGTTAACCCAACCTCCACATTACCCTCTAAACAATGTCCATCAGTATGTGGTAATAGAATATAGTGTTATTGATATCTTATGTTCTCCTGGCCTGGACAAAGGAAGCCAGACCTAACTTCGGTCAAGCAAAGGCAAAGAGCAGAGAGATGGTCCAGAACAGCCAGCAGGCCTGAGATTGTGATGGAATTCAAGCTGAGATGACTCAACATGTGGATAAGGCCCCATCAGCATACTAACAAAGGCATAGCCAGACAAGTATCTTCTCCTGGCACCGCCACACATGCTTAACAAAGTCTCCTGCTGAACAACTGGAGTTGACAAATGAAACCCATTGTGAACAGATAAGTGGGACATTTGCAACTCTGCTACTGACTTCCAGGCCAGGAAAAGAACAGTCAAGGAAAGATAAGGATGTTAATATGCTCAGGGCCCTCCTGTCCAGGAAGACACTCTTCTGATATGCTAAAGAACTGTGTGATGTCACCATGACATGGCATCTGGCTATTACTGGCCTGTACCTCAGAACTGTATGAGACCTGGTCATACAACATGACTTTGGGGTGAAGGCTAATGGTCACCAGTTGGTGAATCACGTGGTTTCACTCCCTTCCAGACCTTGTACGCATGGATCACAACTTATCTTCGCTCGCCAGCAGCTCTACTCTCCAGCACCAAAGGGCCCTCTCTCAGTCTTTTCCCTGAATCAGCCTGCGTGCTTCCAGGATTTGGCCAGTCACAGGACACGTAAGATATCTTTATCTGGGGACTATCTGTATAATACTGTGTGTGTAGTATAATCCTGCCAAGAATAGAAAACCAAGGTGTGCCGTTCCAATAAAGTTTTGGTTTTGTACCACATTGGAGTGGTGTTTTATGACGATCTCGATCCCAATAATTTATTAGTAACAAGTAGATGTCCATAACTCCGTGCCCATAGGGCTTTCTGAGGTAACACAAGAGGGGGACGCAACCTGAGTGCCTTCCAATGCAGGCATATAAGGAGAGGTCAAAACTGCAAAGCGGTTCCTTACCGGGAGGTCCGGATGGACACACCTACCACCCGGCGCCACCCTAGCACCAGTCGCTATAAAAAAACTCTCCATCCATCATTGTTTTGCCATTTTATTCAGTGGAGGGGAAAGAATAGCTGCCTCCGCCCTAGGAAGTTTGGAGTTCTTCATACCCCTTCTCGATGGGTGCTGTCAAAAGCTTAACCCCTATAAATGGTAATCTTACCCCTTCTCGGGGGGTGCTGTCGGGAAGCTTGGCCCCAATAGAAGCTAGTCCTACCCCTTCTCGGGGGGTGTTGTTGGGAAGCTTGGCCCCTGTAGAAGATAGTCCTACCCCTTCTCAGGGGGTGCTGTCGGAAAGCTTGGCCCCTGTAGACACTAGTCCTACCCGTTCTCGGGGGGTGCTGTCGGAAAGCTTGACCCCTGCAGAAGATAGTCCTACCCCTTCTCGGGGGATGCTGTCGGGAAGCTAGGCCCCTGCAAAAAGAAGACCTACCCCCAATGTCAGGAAGTTTCGCTCCTACACTAAAACAAGGAACCTGGCCCCGGCCCCACCGGCGCCTAAGGCCGCGCGCCCTTGCGCGCGCAGCCCTTAGGCGTACACGCCCAAGGCCCGCACGCTGGGTGTGAGTTGCTCCTTATACCCTCACTGGGGCGCCGGTCCCCTCCCACCAATCAGCCGGCAGCCGACAGCAATTAAACAGCAGGGATTCCTCGGGCAGCTACTAGCCTCCAGCGGCTCCGAATACAAAATCAAAAAGCACAAGCCACACAAAAATAAGGTACCTAGCTGCAGCAAGCCCAGTCTGCCGCACTAGTCTCCCCTCGAGCGCTTGCCCACTCATAGTTGGCTGGGCATTGCAGGCTGGCAGGCATCGGTGGGTCTCAGATGGTCAGCCATGCCCCGACGGGAATAGGCGGGCACCCCCAGGGGCCAAGTGCCGAGCCTAAGCTCCTCTGAAGAAGGGGAAGCATTTAAGAGTCCTCTTTACCCTGGAAAGAGGCTGGATACGCAACAGCAATTGGAACTGCATACCCCAAGCCTAGTTCCCATACAGGTTCTTTCTCCTGTGAGCTCCCAGAACGGTAGCCCACTGGTTTAGAACTGGGAAAGCTGAAATGCAGAGAGGTCAAAGGACTTCCAAACCAGGAATTAGAACTGGGGTCTCTTGCCTCCTGTCCTGTCCTACAAATGAGCAATGCTGCTGCCCACCAAAAGGCTGCTGAAAGCAGTTGTTCTTCTGGGCTTCCCATCTCTGCCTGTAGGCCATGACAACACGTGCAAACCTGCTTTGGGATTCAGCAGGCACTACTGTAGCCCTGTCCTGCCATGATGGTGACTAGAACTGGATAACCCAGCATAGAGCGAGCAGAACTGGAGGCCTGCCACTCTGCAATGCCCGGCCAAATAGGGGTGCCAGCCACCAAGCCCTGGCCAGGCCTCTGCTCCACCGATGCCAGCCAGCCTGAAATGCCCGGCCCCCTGGGGGTGCCAGCCATCAAACCCAGGCCGGGTCTCTGCCACGGCTCCACCGATGACAGCCTGCAATGCCCAGCCAAGTAAGGGTTCCATACTGGCCATACCACGTAACACATAGGTGCCATACCGCAGAGCACCCACTCATGGCCACGCACAGAGTACTTTGAGAAAGGCAAGACAAATAGCTCCATGGCAGTGAGCAACCACCAAGCCCCTGCCCCTGAGGGCAGCGGTGGAGGTGGTGCCACGAGACAGTGCCTCAGCAGCAGTGGAGAGCTAGCTGGAGGAGGAGCCCTGCATAGATCCCAGCAACGATCCCTTTGCCTATTGGGCCTGTCCAAAGTGACCAAGGATCTGCTTTCCTGCCCAACAACCAGTGTTCCCAGTGAGCAGGTGTTCTCCATGGCAGGGGACATTTGCTCGCCGCACGGCTTGAGGCTGGGGGCCAAGTTGGTGGAGCAGTTGCTGTCTGTCAAGGTGAAACCTCCACTGCTGGGATTCCTGAGCTGCCCCAGGAGATGGATTGATGCTGCATAGCAGAGGCTGCATTCAGCGGCAGCATCAGACATTGGATTGCCAGGGCACAGGAGAGGCAGCAGCAGCAACGAACATTGGATTGCCAGGGCACAGACTCCGTGGCACAGCAGAGGTGGCATTCAGCAGCAGCAGCATACATTGGTTTGCCCGGTAACGGAACCCACCCATGGCACAGCAGAGACAGCATCAGCGGCAGCAGTAGCAGATCTTGGATTGCCCGGTCACAGAACCCGTGGCACAGTGGAGGCAGCATTGGCAGCAGCGGCAGATATTGGATTGCCCAGTAACAGAACCCATGGCACAGCAGAGGCAGCATCAGCAGCAGACATTGGATTGCCCGGGCACCGAACCCGTGGCACAGCAGAGGCAGCACTGGCAGTAGTAGTGGATATTGGATGGCCGGGGCACAGTAACAGACATTGGATTGCATTTCATCCAATTGATCCTATATAATTTTTCGATGGAGGGGTGGGCATCTGATTTCCCCGGCTCTGAAGCTATTTTCTGCCAAACTGACCCCACAACGAATGTATGGGCCTCAGTTTTGGGCTCTTCAAAAGTTGCCTTTGCTTGAGCAAATACAATCAGGCTTTATACGTGCTATTTTAGCGGCTCCAGCAGGAGCCCCAAATGCAGCTCTTTATGTGGAATGCGGGCTTCTGCCGCTGAGTACAAAAATTTGGGCCAGAGCTCTGTAGTATTGGCTTCTTTTTGGGTTAGCTGCTCCATGGTCTCTTTTGGTTTGCCGGGATTCATTTCGGAATTCCTGGGTGGATATGGTTAAAAATCAGGTCTGTATGTTGGGTTTTTCGGTTGAGGTTTTATTGCCTATGAGCTTCAGGTGTGCCTCTAGACTCCTGCTTAAGAGATTACATGACATTTCGGTGCAGGAGCTGAGGACTGTCTTGAATTCCTGCAGCTTTTTGTATACTTACTCCCAGATGATAGCCCTCCCACAGCCCCTCCCGGCTTATCTGGATGGGGGTCTCTGTCTACCGGCTAGGCGCTTGTTTTTTCTGGCTAGGATGGATTTAGTACCCCTGGCTTTTACCCAGGGCAGACATAGGGGGGTGGCAAGAGCTGATCGTTTTTGTCAGTGTTCCCAAGGGAAGGTGGAATCCCTGGCGCATGTTCTTTTTTCTTGTCCTTTGCATGATTTTTCTTGTAATAGGTATATAACCCCTCTGTTAGATCCCCATCAGAGCCGTTTGGAAGAATGGTGCCTGCGGTTTTTGCTATCTGACCGCTTAATGTCTGTTACTTGGGCAGTTGCCACCTTCCTGGCCTCCGTTCTGAAGATTAAACAGCTAGATTGAAAAGGGGGAACCTCCTTATAGTGGTTTAAATTTGTTTTAATTTTTAGATTTCATAAATGTTTATTCTTCTCTGTATATGTTTTTATGTTTTGGATTATTGTATTTGGGGATTTGCATTTGTGATATGTCACGCGGGGCTTTGACGCTTGAACGCAATGTGTTTATTTTCTTTTTACAATGGCTTCTGTCAAGCAATAAAAGTTTATTATTATTATATAACTTTTCTTAAAGCATGTGAAGATTTATAATGCATTCAGGCTACATGATCATTGTGGCCAGTCTCTGTGTAACACTTGATTAAGCAGATCTTTCCAAACTTATCAGTAAAATGGCTTCCTGTTTTAATTAATTCTCATTTTTCTGATTTCTGTACACTACCTGATTCAGTTTGAATGTTACTTCTCTAACTGTTCAAGGAATCAATTCTGACCTGAGATTCTAATCTGCGATTACTGTGGCACAGCAGAGGCGTCATTCAACGGCGGCAGACATTGGCCAGCCAGGGTTTGTTGGGGCACCCCAACTTGGCCGGGTGTTGCAGGCTGGCATCATACTCGACTGATCTCAAGAAACTCTACTGCAAATTGGGCAAGCCTTGCCCAGTGGTGAATCTCGTGGACACTCAACTCCCGCCTGCCGGCACACTCATCCGAGCTATGCCTGGCTACAAGAGTGAGGAGCAAATGTCTGAGGTGCAGTACCACCACCACCAGCAGCAGCAGACATTGGACTGCCAGGGCACAGAGCCCGTGGCACAGCAGAGGCGGCATCAGCAGAGGCAGGAGCAGCAGACATTCGATTGTCGGGGCACATTACCCATGACACAGCAGTGGCAGCCTCAGGAGCAGCAGACATTCGATTGCTGCAGCACACAGTCTGTGGCACGGCAGAGGCGGCATTCAGCAGCAGCAGACATTTGACTGACGGGGCACGGTACCCGTGGCACAGCAGAGGCAGCAGAGGCAGCAGCAACAGACATTTGATTGGCGGGGCAAAGTACCCGTGGCACAGCAGTGGCAGCAGCAGAAATGAGATTGAATTGCTAGGGCACAGTAACTGCGGCTGGCACCCCTACTTGGCCAGGCATTGCAGGCTTGCATCTTACTTGTCGGATTTCAACAAACTCTTCTGCAAATTGGTCAAGCCTTGCCCGGTGGTGAATCACATAACCACCTAGTAGTCGGGGCACAGTACCCATGGCACAGCAGAGGCAACAGAAGCAGCAGCAGCAGCAGAGATTCGATTGGTGGGGCACATTACCCGTGGCACCGCAGAGGTGACATTAAGTAGCAGCAGCGAATATTCAATTGCAGGGCACAGTACCCATGGCACCGCAGAGGCAGCCGAAGCAGAAGCAGCTGAGACGCGATTGCCCAGACACAGTACCCATGGCACAGCAGAGGCAGCATTGGCAGCAGCAGCAGACACTGGATTGCCCGGCAGTAGAACCCATGGTACAGCAGAGGCAGCAGTGGCGGACATTTGAGTGCCCAGTCACAGAACCCGTGGCACAGCAGAGGCTGCATTGGCAGCAGCAGACATTGGATTGCCGGGGCACAGAACCCGTGGCACAGCAGAGGTGACATTGGCACCAGCAGTTATTGGATGGTCAGAGCACAGAGTCTGTGGCACTGCAGAGGCAGCAGCAGCATCATCATCAGCAGCAGACATTGGATTTCCAGGGCACAGAACCCGTGGAACAGCAGAGATGGCAGCAGTAGGATTTGCCTGTGCGCAGGACCCATGGAGCCAGGATGGTAGGATTTTCCAGGGAAGAGCTCCCATACAGCAGCAGATGGCAGCAGCAGGATTGGGTGGGCACACTTGGATTTGCCAGGGCAGAGCACCCATGGACCAGCAGACAGCAGCAGCGGGATTACCAGGCCCAGTGGGGCACATCACCCAGGGTTGCCAGGGGAGGCAGACAGGTACCTTGGCATGAGAGGCAGGCAGGCTGGAGCAGGGCTTCAGCTTTGCCCACAGGGCGAGCAGACAGACACTTTGGCATGAGTAGAAGGCAGGCTGAGGCAGGGTTTGAGGTTAGCAACCTGGGCGGGCAGACAGGTAGCATGGCATGAGCATCGGAAGGCAGGCTGAGGCAGGCTTTGATCTTGGCAAACAGGGTGGACAGACAGGCACCTTGACATGAGCATAGAAAGACAGGCTGAGGCAGGGTTCGAGCTTGGCAACCTCGGCAGAAGGCCAGACATCATGGCATGAGAGGCAGTAGGGAAGGCAGGCTGGGACCTTGGCAGGGCACTCAGATAGGCTGGCGAAGACTGTGCAGTGAGAGAGAGAGAGCGCCAGTAAGATAGGCAGGCCGAAATCATCTAGACAGAGGCCGGCTGGCAGACTTACAGCTTTCCAATGCCACCATGCATCATGAGGTCAGTAAGATAGGCCAGCCGAGGCCATCTAGTCAGAGAGAGAGAGAGAGAGAGAGAGAGAGAGAGGGCAGATGCCAGGCATTGGAAGGTAGGGGAAACACCTCAGCAGCAGCAGCCCAGATTGAGGAGGAACGCCGTCCCAAGACTGCCCCTGGAATGGGATGGTGTGTGCCACTGCACCATCAATCCATGTTCAGAAGCAGCTCGGGGAATCCCAGCAATGGAAGGTTGACCTTAATGAAAAGCAACTGCTCCACCAACTTGACCCCCAGTCTCAGGCGGTGCAGCAAGCAAATGTCCCCCACCATCGAGAACACCCGCTCGCTGGGGGCACTTGTTGGTGGGCAGGAGAAGAGACCCGTGGCCACTTTGGACAGGGCCGGCCACATGTTGGTCTTGCCGGCCCAGTAGGCCAAGGGATCGCTGCTGGGATAGATGCACGGCTCCTCCACCAGGTAGCTCTCCACTGCTGCTGAGGCGCTGTCGTACTCCCTTGCGTAACTCTGCTTTGGCACCACCTCCACCACTGCCCTCAGCCACGCTGTCTGCCCTGCTGTGCACAGGCCCATGCTTGCCAGAGTGGCCTGCACATATGAGCTGCTGCTGGCAATAGGGGTGCTGCTGCTGCTCAGACTGCTGCTGGTGCTGCTACTGCTAGGGCTGGGGGTAGAGATAGACCCCACCGGCTGAAACGTGTGGCTGCTCCCACTCCCACCATCCCCAGCAGCATCCTGCAACTGCTGCTGTGCACTCTCCAGAGCCCTCTCTGCCTGCTGGACCCTCTCCACCAGCTCACCCTTCCAGTGGCCATAGAGCGGTGTCTGGCGTGCCACTCTGCCCTTGATCCTGGGGTCCAGCATGGTTGCCAACACATATTCCTCCTGCTGCAGAAGCTCATCAAACTGTGGCTTCAGCCCTGCCTTCAGCTGCCCCACCAGGGTAACCGCCTCAGACGCCAACTTCTTGCCCTGAGGGCCACAATTCCACCCCTGGAGAATTTAATCCAGCCTCCTGAGGAGACTCTGGACCAGAGGGGTCACCTGGCTGATGGTNGGGGTTTGCCAGCTGTGGGAACCCCTGGTCAGAGATTTGGAGAAACACAGTGAGGTGGGTGGCTCAGCTGTATAGCACCCCCTACTGGCATTTCACCACAAGCACCTGCCCACGCTTCACCACCTTCTGGCACAAACTGCACTGCACCTCCCTGGGATCATCCGTCCACTCCAACTTAAAATGTGCCCACACTGAGGATTTTTTTGCACCCTCCTGCCTTCTGGCCCACATCAGGTGACGCACCACTGGCAATGCTGATGGAAGGGGCAGAACACGGTGGCGACACAGCTCTCGGAGGGACAGCCATCACCTCAGCACCAGAATCTCATTCACAGGAATAGTATCTGCCTCGCTGTCCCCAATCTGAGATATGTCCCGCAAAGAGGAGTACTAGGACCCTGAGGCTGATCGACTGACCATGCTGCTGCCACTCTCCCTGTGCCCCTTATAGCTGCTGCTGCTCCTCTCCCTGTTGCCATTGCCTGGGGATTGGGCCCTGACTCTAGCAGCCAGGGTGGGATCCACCAGCCCTGGACTGTAGGGGATCATATGAATAATGGGGGACAATGGTGGCCCATGATGAACATCTGACCTTGAAGCACCTGCCCCTGCTCCTGCAGCAGAAACAGTCGAAGCCTTCTGGACTGCAGGCCTTTCAGTGCCCTGCGTGACAGGGGCTGGCAGGAGGCGATGCTGAACCACATCTCTAGTGCCACTGCTGGGAGCCTCTGAAGCCTGTCGCCCAAAATCAGGCCTGTGCAGTTTGGGGCGTGTTGATGGACTTGGGCTGCTGCTGATGCCTGCTGCCAGTCTGCTGGCATGGCCCCTGCCACCTCTGCCATGTGCCCCATTGCCTGCCTTACGGGCAGCAGACCGGCCTCTCCTGCTTCCCTTCTCCATTTCTCCCACCCAAATAATGCAGAAAAAGATTATATATTTTTTTTAATGTATTTATTCAAATTTGGAATATAATATATATGTACACTAACTAACTCCTATTAACTATTCTAAAACCTATGGAACTAAATGGATTATCTAATACCTACAAAGGCCTAGTCCCACAAATCACTATAAAATATTAAAACTGAATCACTACACACTTTCTCTCTATATATAACTAAGCTAACTCCTACAACTATCTATCTATAGTATCTAATCTCTCTCTCTCTCTCAACACAGTCCAATGATTAGGGATGCTTGGATTAGTCAGTTCGGACTGAACTCAGCCAGTTCGGATGACCGAACTGAACGCAAAAAACCCTAAACAGTTCATCTGCGTTCGGGCGGGAAAAACATGACTGGCAGACCCAGGGAGTGGGGGGTCAGCTGAGGAGTAGACTTCCTGGCACCAGGGGTGGAGAGGCTTGGACTAGCAGCCAGCCTGCCCTATCACCATCCCTCTTTTCCTCAGACCACTGGCTTGGCAGTCTGCGACTGGCAATGGGCTAGGCTGCACAGAGCCAATGGGGCTTGTGGCAAGGCAGATGTAGCAAGTAACAAGAGTCATCTCCCCCCTTCCAATTCGTTCTGAGCTAGCCACTGATCCTGTCAGCAGGCATTTTCAGAACTCTTCCTCTCCCAGCAGTTTGTGTTCCTCCCAATCCATTGCCATCCTCCTCCTATTTCACCCATTTCCACGCATTTGCCTCATAGTTCCATTTATTTAGATTAGATTAGATAGATTTAGGTGGTGTGTTTATTTTTTACCCCTCCCTGTGTTCCCTCCTCCCTGTATATGTTCCATCCCTGATTCCCTTCCCCTGTTTTTGGATTTATTTAGAGTAGGATTAGATTGATTTAGGTTTCATTTCAGTTTTTGCGTTTGGTTCGGTCATCCGAACTGGCTGAGTTCAGTCCGAACTGCCTAATCCAAACATCCCTAATCATTGGACGGTGGTCTCTAACCATCCCTTTTTAGGAAAGGTTACTGAGCGGGTGGTGGCATGGAGACTGCACTTGTGGTCTTGGTCGAGGACCTCTCCCATGAGTTGGACCGCGGTCATTCGACCCTGCTGATCCTATTAGATCATTCAGGTACATTTAATACCATTGACCATGAGCGGGTGGTGGCTCGGCAGTTGCAGGAGCATCTGGACTGGATTAACTTTCTCGATCCCTCGCAGTCAGTTTTTCGCCTTGGATATGGCATGGAGACTGCACTTGTGGCCTTGGGGTATTTTCAGACGTTACGAGATCACAGTGAACCACGGTGAATACCCACCTGTGGTCACTGTGTCTCGAACGTCTGTTTGGCGGCCGCCAGATGTTCGCCACGGTCAATCTGCACAAGGGGTCAATTTGAACCACGCTTCCCGGGCTAGCCGGGGGAATGTCCTGGGAAGCGTGGTCAAACGGACCCCCGGCAGGGACCCAAAAAAAGTAACGTCTGGC
>QEPC01009128.1:110419-121629 GCA_003113815.1 Sphenodon punctatus | reverse complement strand
ATAATAATTTTTAAAAGACAGGCCCGGCCCACCGGGAATCCTCCCAGTGGGTTCAAGGGCCAATCCGCCCCTGATTTCATGCCTCTCTTTCCCAGTCCAGAGTGGCTTTAACTTTAGACATTTTCTCTTGTCCCCAAGATCAACTGGTTGCAGGGGTGTAGCTAGGGTGCAATAAGCCCCTGGCGAAGAAGTCAAGATGGGCCACCATCTTTGTGTCCCACTGGCAGGCCTAGGGGTGCTGCGTGGCGTGCCCCCACCTATAACCATTTAATTTGTGCCCCCGTGAATTGATTATATGGAGGGCACAAATGAACTGGCTATAGGGGGTAGGTTTAAAGACAATATTCCTGTTAGTAATAACTTCATTAAGAAGAGTTAGTGAAATAGCAGCCATAATAATCTCAGAACCATATTTGCAAATTTTCCAAGATAGAATAGATATTAATTTACATCCTAAATTCCTACCTAAGATAGTGTAAGTAAGTCAGTTGTGAGAATGTGGCCCTTTTTACATGGGCCTCTCCCACCCATGAACACGTAGATTTCTGTATGTTCATGGATGGGGGAGCCCCATGTGAATGATGCGGCGCGTGTGCCCACGGTGACTGGGTGTGCATGCGCCCACCTAACACACATCCCCACTCACCCCCCACTTGTCCCCATGAATGGAGCAAACTGGGAAAATGGCAGTTGCTCCGTGAGTGTGGATGTGGGGTGGGGGGTGAGTGGGGATGCATGTGCGGCACTGGATTCCCCACCCGGTGGAGCTGTGTAAAAATGGCCTGTGTGGAGCCACTTGAAGAAGAACAGAAGGTTGCTACATTGTAAACAAGGTTCTTCGAGATGACTTCTAACATTCTCACAACACCCACCCTTCCAGCCCCACATGGAATTTTCTTATATTCCTAGAAAGAGTTGGAAGGAACTGTCATTCTGAGGGGGCAAGTGCTTTTTATACTAGAGGAGCTTGAGACCATCACGTGGTCTATTATTTTAATAGGGTGAGCATGCACAACCCAGTTGTGAGAATTTTAGGAGCCATCTCAAAGAACCTTCTTTACACGGCAACAACCTTCTGATCACTCACATGGGGAGGAGTTGTTTGTAAACAAACAGCTTTATCCCCCAGTTCAATTGGTGTCCCGCTGCTGCTGCACAACTAGTAAGCAGAGGCAGGTGAAAGATGGGGACACTCCCCCCATGATGTGGGGGTGCCCTGCACCCGGGCCTCCTCCAGTCCAGTCCAGACACGGGGCTGCCCCCGTGGGGCCAGGCAGCATCCCCCTGCTACTCAGTGTCCCCTGGCTTTATGCCGGGTTCGCTCAATGGACGCTATGCCCCTGACTGGTTGGACTCTCTCATAAGAGCCTGGATCTAGCTCAGGGCTGCACAAAGTATGGCCCGAGGGCTGCATGCAGCCCGTAAGGACCTTTCTTGTGGCCCAAATCCTCCTGGCCACAAAGACCTTTCCTGTGGCCCACCATGCCTCCTCCTGCTCTGGCAATCACCTTTCCTCCAGCCCCCACGCTGGTGCGAAACCCTCCTTCCTCTGGGTAGCCTATTAAAGGCGCTGGCCGGATCCGTCCTTCCTCCTACCTGGCTCCAGCTTCCTTCTGCCACCAGTCTCCAGCCTCCTGCTGCCACTTGAACCCTTCGCTGCCGCTTCTGCCACCCGTATCTCCAGTCCCAGCTCCTTGCTGTCAGGGGGTGGGGCTATGCAAATTGAGGGTGGGGTCACGTGGCCCAGGGTTGGGTCTAAACCAAATTTTCCAGCCCTCGGCACGAATCAAGTTGAGCATCCCTGATCTAGCCCATTTCCCTCTTGACAGGGGCTTGCTTACCAGGCCCTTTTCACAGTCTCTGAAGCAAATCAGCGTGGTCCCCGATTCTCGGATGCTCTCCTCTCCATAGCATGCTCCCAAATAACAGCAGTCATTCTGCAGCCTCATGCTGGCCTTATTATCCCCTCATAGTTAGCTTTCAGCTAACCAGGTAGGCAAAAAAATCAGCCTCTCTCTCACACCTAGAAAATAAACTGTGCTTGGCCACTCTTAAAGGAGCACTCCATGCTAGGGTTGTAGTGGAAAGTTGCAGCGGTAGCTATTTCTGCCAGAAACAGTGTTTCCACAATTAGAGGTACGGCGTGGCAGAGGCTTTCATTCTGTTAGTTTCATTCCGCTACTTCCACAGGCTTCACAAATAGCGGAAACATGCCATTTTCGCTACTTCCGCCATTCCGCCAGCACCACAAAATAGCGGAACAGCGGGTTTCCGACAGTTTCCGACAATTCTGCATTTTCCCCGATAGTTTCCAAATTTGCAGAATGCCGGCGGAATTAGTGGAATGTCGGCAGAAAAGCCGTGGTGTGGCGCGGGCAATTCCGAAATGGCGGAATGGAATTGCGGCGTGGTAAAAGCTGCTGCTGCTTTAGCCCTACTCCATGCTACCACAAATGGGTAACATATTTTCTTGTTTTCATGAGGTTTTAAGAGGACTTATTAGTGTTTGCAAATTGCTCTTGGATCAGACAGACACTGCTGTACATTAATTGTATTAGTCTTTATAAAAAGATGTATTTTATTCAGCATCAAGTTGCTTTTCTATAAAGAAATATCTGGTATTATAAACTAACAGAAGTAGTACCAACATTTTACATCTTGCTTAGTTTAGGTAGTTTGGATTTTGGCTGCAATCCTAAATGTTTGTGCCAAAGGAGCCCCCAACATTAAGGGGGCTTCACAGTGCAATTGTGTTTAGGAATGCAGTGTCTGGCCCTGATTCAGCAAAGCACTTATACACTGATATGTCCAGACACATATGATGTTAATGGGTCTTAGGCATGTGCACATATGCTTTGCCAACTCTGAACGTAGGTCTTGGTCCCTACAACTCTGTGGATGCTATTGCCGACTCAGGAACAAAGCGCTTACAACAAACTTAATTGGGTAGTGCTATGGGGAAGTTGTGTCTGTGTATATCAGAAGAACGTACCCCGTTATTTTGATCAGAAGGCTTTAGTATCTTGTTATTAAGAAACTTAACTAGAACAACAATCTTGGAGCTGATCCAAGTAGCCAACCTGGAGCAGACTTGTTCCCTCTTGCCCCTGAGGGCAGGACTAGAACCAATGGGCTCAAATTATAAGAAAGCAGATTTCGACTAAATATTAGGAAGAACTTCCTAACGGTAAGAGCTGTTTGACAGTGGAACAGACACTGCCCAAGGGCAGGGGCGGGCTCTCCTTTGCTGGAGGTTTTCAAACAGAGGCTGGACGGCCATCTGTCCGGAATGCTGTAGCTGTGGATTTCCTGTACTGAGCAGGGAGTTGGACTAGATGACCTCTGAGGTAACCTTCCAACTCTAAGATTCTGTGTTTCTATTCTGGAAGTGCTTTTAGGATTGCAGCCTAGAGCTAACTGAAAAAGCAACACTTTTTAAAGCCAGGCATCCAGTTACAAACAATATACCCCCCGTGTACTTCTGAGAACACTGTGACAAGAAATGTCATAAACAGCTTTCCCTAGCTGTTTAGAAACATCCCTGTTTTCTCCTTGAAGCGTGTCACTGAAACTAATCTTAGGAAATCTAATTCTTGTCCAAACTTCTGAAGCAGGGAATAGACAAGACAGAGGGAGCAAAAAACAGTTCACTACTTTAGTGAAGCATCTTAGCTCATTAAATGGAATCATTTCTGGAGCAAAGGGGGCAACACAAATATAGGATTGTCTTCTTTATTATTAGAAACTGCTTAGAGAAATCATTTCACTGCTAGAAAAATCAAGGAGATTCTTAATCTACTCATCACCAGTTATACAAAAAGCAACACTATTGTAAGCAATTGACAAATTTCATATACAAAATCAACTTCATTTGTGTAGCAACAAGAGGCAACGATTTCTGTGACAACAGCAGACAAACTAAAATCTCGGGAGGCCAGACTGGCAAAAGAATTCTATAGAACTGAACAAGTGATACGGTTTTTGAATGGTTTCACTGAATATAGAATGTTGTTCCTGATACAAGTTCCATATGGCTGGTGAAAATTATGTTTAAAAGACCATTTTCTATTAAACTTGATAAGGTTTAAGAGTAATTTTTGTAGAACCCTATTGCTTTCATTTCCATTGAATTCCACAGGACAGTCTTATAAGTAGTTCCACTAAGTCAGGAAGATTGTGCCCAAGAATGGCTTGACAGGACAGAATGAACGGTTTCAACATACGAAAATGATCTTCTCTGTGCCAAACAACATATGATTCTGTCTACATAAAAATACAGGCTAAGTTTCCTCTAAAACTACTGAAGAAGAGGACCTTTGTGCAGGAAATATTTAAATATACACATTATGCCTTGGCGGGAGGGAGGGGGGATCACGCCTAATGGGAAAGAGTAAGTGGGCAGTACAGTTGTACTGTGTCCCCTAAGCTCATCCCCAAACTATAAACAATTTATTTTCTAAAATAAAACTTGCTACAACAATGAACATTTACAAACATGCATAGTAAAGGAACATAGGATGTTTTATGATGTACTAATTCCTTGGGGCTAGATTCGGATACCTTTACACATCCTGAGCAGTTCTTTCTGTTACGAATAATCAGACTCTCAGAGTAAGATGCTACTTAAGACGATTGCAGATAAAAATCTGGCCCTCAGATAAAAATTTTTTTAAAAGAAGGGAAATGTGTCCCTTAAAAATTATTATTAGAGGTTTTACTTTTTTCTGTTTTAGAGATGCATTTATAAAAATAGATCAACTTTTGAAAGACATTCTCAGCAGACTTCTCCTCTGAAAAATTGCTTACCACTACACAGAAAGGGGACTTTCAAAGCTGCTTTGAAGAGCAAAATCTGCCAGGAATGTCTCCCACACAGATAAAATGGAAACAATAAAGACCAGATGAACATGCTTCTAAGTCTTCGCAGAACACCTCCTCTTTTTATCAACAGTATGCCAATTAATTTGTCTACCTTACATACTGCAGAGAGCACTAGTTTATTTATTCATACCAGGATGTTTTATTTATGTGGTATGCAACTTTTCTGCATCTTTATTCTACCCATCCACACCTGGGAAAAGTTGCAGCAACTGAAATGTAATTGCAATGTCATGCTTATCCTCTCCCCTGCCATGTTTGGGCAAACAGTGTTTAAAAGCAGTGGTCCCATACATTTTTATGGTTTACCTTGCTTTAAATTATTGTGTCAATGAAGTATGGTTAAAATGAGTTAAGGGGTAATTAATTATTCTGGAAGAAGTGATTGTGTGAAACATGCATCTTGTTAACAGACTGGGTGTGTGTTAAACATATTAAGTCACTTAACCCAGCTGTTCGCACAGCCTTTTAGCGTACCCCTTAGTAGATACTTCCTACTCATGTGAACACTTGAAAATTAACTAGTTCACCCAGGGATAGCTTGTTTATGTGAAGAGGACGCTGGGTGTCCAATTAGCAGTGGACAAGTTCTGGACTGGGTCAGGGCGCCAAACAGACATGCTCGCAGCCAGGGTGGCGGGGAGCACACCAAACGGGCAACCAGCCCTGCGCTGTGCCCAGCGCTCCACCCCCCGCCATGACAGGATGATAGCCAGCCATGGTGGCCCTCAGCCAGGCCGGCATACCACTCCGGGAACAGATGCGATAGTCTGTTGCCTTAGCTGGGCTGTGACTTCAGAGTTTTCCCAAGGTCATAGCCTGGGCTATCTTCCGACACTGCATGGGGCAATCCTGGGTCAACATCTGGCAGCACCTGCACACTTGTGCAGGCAAGGTCCAGGACAAAGAGGGCCACAGCAGGCCACTGTTGCATTAGTTTTCACCCTTCGTTTCTTAAGTCACAAATCTGAGTGTCCATGTCTCACATTTGAGACGAGCATGGCAACCACCCTCTCTCTTGACTACAATGATGTTTCTAATGTTACTCAGACTTTTCCCAAACCATACATAGGATGATGAATGGGGCAAAGCTGCAGTAAATTAAATCAATGTTTACATTGTAATGTCAAGAGAGACATTAACTCCCCTAGCAATAACCAGAGAAAAGTCACTGAACTGAATGTGTCACCATCAAAACCGAGTTCAAGCACTTCATTTAATAGTCTTCGAGCACAAAAAGGACTAATTGAAAGCAATGCTTTGTTTTCAGAATAAATTACAGTGTTTAACTTTCACAAACGCTGAGCTTATCAGCACATGGTTACTATTTAGACAATCACAGTCTGATATTCAAAATAAGAGATGGGCTAAAGAGAATTACCTTGAAAACAAAATGAAGCCCACCCAGAAATTCACAATGGGTCGCACAAACACGGTTCTGCAGTTACCACAACCTGCTATTTTCATGTTTGGCTAGAGGTCAGCAGTGAAGCGGGTTTAAACACAAATGCATCAAACACATGCCTGGGAAAATAAACAGCTGCCTCCGTTCATAACTAGACCTGCTTATCAAGGCAAAATGGTAGATTTTCAGAAATCTGATCAAGCTGTATTTCTGCCTAAGCAAGAAATTATGATTCTGTCTCTTTCCTTATTCCGAAGTCAAAGTCTGTCCTTGACCCTTGTACTCATCTGCCCAGTGCGGTTAAGGCGCTCCAATTTCTGTGGCCCCCTGTACACAAGGGAGCAGTCTGGACAGCCCAACAGTCGATGGCCTTTTATTTTCGCCAACCCACTCCTCCGTCAAGTGCCTACTTTTAGCCAGGTGCATTGGAGGCAGCAATTGTGAAAACAAGTGGGATTGGAACCCATGAATTTCTAGGAAAGCAGATGACTGCCTTAGCCACCCATGACCCCCAAATGAAAATCAAGCATGGAACTAGAATTGGAATGGAGAGGCCACTCAATTTTCAAACTACATTTAAAACATTAACTGGATCATCACACTCCCCATGTGGCAGGTACTGCTGTCACTCAACAGACACAGGGAATTCAGCAGGCACTATACATTAGGGGTGGAAATTCAGATGCAATTTCGGAGCCCGCCATGTGGGTAAATGTGGAATAACTTGTACCCACGTGACTGCATCCCGTCAATTAGGTTGCGGGCAGTGCCTCCGTGCATACAGGACCACTAGCACCATAGGGTCATGGGCAGAAATCTTAGAGTGTCTGAGGAACAACTGCTTCCTCCCTCTATCTGCTCTGTTTATCACTGTCGCTGCCAGTAGGGTGGCTCGTAAGCACATGAAATACCGTGGCCTGCTTGTTTATTAGACTGGACACATAAAAAACATGTGAGGAGGGGCTGTGCGGACTGAACCTGGACTGCAGCAGCCTAATGTCTCATTAGTTAACACCCTTAATAAGCTGTTCAAATAAATGAATGGTTGCATTTAAATCCAGTAGAGCGCAGCACTAAATACTTATACTATCCAGTTTTAAAATATTATCGCAGTATCACAGGGAAGGAAAACGGACACAGAGAGATTAAGATGTCTTGCAAGAGATTAAGATGTCTTGCTCCATATGAAGGAGGGAAAATTAAAGGGATCCTGACTCCCAATGTGACATTTCATTTCAATGCACACCTTCCCTATGACTTAATAATTTAAAGATAATTAAAAAACAAAACAAGCAAGCAAATGACCATCCATAACCCTGGGAAAGTGTTGGGAAAATGCATTTCCCTTCCCTTGCCTCATGGAGAGAGGGCCTAAGTGAGGGGGGCAAGGCAGAAACTGGCACTCTGCAGACCCTGAGGAGAAAACACACACACACACACACACACACACACACAAACCCAGTATTTACTGGTTAACCGTTGGTTACCATTAGGGTTTTCCCACAAGCATAGTGGATACTAGGTGGAGAGGGGCATGTCTGAAAACACCCACCAATGCTTCTGTCTGCAGCTCCAGCAGGAAGTAAGTATGTTTAGGGCACTGTAACAATGAGCTGAGCTGAGTCAGGTAGGTTCAACTAACTTAGAATCTTTATTAGGCCAGCTCAGCATGCTAGCACTCACAGGTGCTGCTTCCTTGCTGCCTGCTTGAGTCTAACTCCCTGGCCCATACAAATTGATTCCCACTATAACATCTCCCCCACCCACTTAAAAAAAAAAATAAAAGAAAGAAAATCCCCATATTTACACTATATACAGACTGTATGTAGGATAACAGCCAGAGGTTGCTAGCACACATGGCTAATGTTGGAGAACTGTCTTTATCACAGCCTCATTTCAGGACCAAGTCCTGCAGGTGTTTCGGGGTTATCAGGGGGTGCCCTGATTTCGAGTGCCTTTCCTCTGCTTCTGTCGACTGCTGGGCTGGTGGATCTGGATCCCTGACCTCTGGGACCTCTTCCTCACCTGCCAGCTGCTGCACGGCGCTCTGGTCCCTCTCCACCATGTCATCTAGCTCATGTGGACTCTCACTTGTGCAGGCTTGTCTATGACCCAAACTTTGTCTCACCCTCAGGTGTCTACGGTTTCTTCGTATGGTGTCATCTTCTTGAGTGGTCACTTTGTACAATTTGGGTGCTACTGACTTATTGATGACCCCCTGGCCCATTTGGCTTGGGACCCTTCTAGAGGCTGTATCCACACAAGGATGCCGTTTGTCATTGTAGGCAGGTCTTGTGCTGACCGATTGTAGCAGTGGGCTTGTTTCTGTTGCACCCTTTCCAATTCGATTTGTTGGTTTTCAACGATTTCAGGTTTTAGACGTTCACTGGAGATAGGAAGTAGCATTTTTGTTCTGCGACCCATCAAGGCTTGTGCTGGGCTCCTACTGCACCCTTGTGTAGGTGTAATGTGATGAGCCAAGAAGGCTTGGTAGGGGTCTACCCCCATTGCTGCAGCTCTGCTGAGTAGTCTTTTGGCTGTCAAGACAGCTGATTCTGCCTTCCCGTTGCTCTGCGGGTAGGCTGGTGAGGAGATCATCTCATGGAACCTCCCACAATAGAGCACCGCTCACTGCGTTGTGGCTCTCTCTGCCTTCTTTTAGTTTTGATATTGGGCCTTTTCTGCTGCACCCTAAGCACTGCGGCTAGTCCCCTGGGCTCCAAGACTCCAAGTCTCTGTCTGGCGGCCTCCTTGGCACACACCATGTTGAAACACTTGGGTAGGGTTAGCTCCCCTTCACAGAGCAGCTGCTCCCTTAACTGTCTGTCCCCAGTGCCACATACAATCCTGTCTCTAATTAGCAAGTCTTCTAGGTCCGGGCTCTTAAGTCTGCCACTTAGACCTCTAGGCCTTCACCATCCCACTGATCCCTCCTGAAAAACGTATAGCGCTCCACTGTCTTATTGCATTTTGGATCACACTGGGCCTCCAGGGTGCTCATCACCGCTGACAGGGGGGATGCCTGGCTTAGTTTCCCACCTGTGCAAATCTTCTTCTCCTGTGCTCCGATGAGGTAGAAAAGCAGGTTTACCTTAGTTGTTTCCTCTGCTTCCATCATTGCCAGCGCGGTGTAAATCTCGATATCCTGCTTCCAGCCATTTTCGCAACTATTCCTCTGCTAAGTTCTTTCCGCTGAAGTCTAAGATGGCCAGGCGCTTTATGGATTGCATCATGCCAGCTCTGCTCCTTGAGTTCTCTCTGCGGCTGTTCTGAGTACCACTGCCATCATGTAACAATGAGTTGAGATGAGTCAAGTAAGTTCAACTCACTTAGGATCTTTATTAGATCTGCTCAGCATGCTTACACTCACGGGTGCTGCTTCCTAGCTGCCCGCTTGAATCTAATTGCCGGTCCCAGCCCGTGCTCTGCACGTGGCTCTGCCCCTTCCTGTGGCTCCTCCATGGACTGTACCAACTGAGTTCCACTATAACATGCATGTTCAGACGAACATGCCAGCTCTGGGGCTTTTGATCCAGATGAGTTCTTCCAGAGTAAGGGCCTCTCTCCACTTTTTGCTCCTTCAAGTTGTGGAAGCAAGGATTAAGTAGTCCCTCCCTGACATTCCCCTTTTTATGCCACCACTTGCTCTAAACCCTAGGAGCATAGCTCAAGGGTTCCCCTACCACAATTTGCACAAGGGAAAGGGGAAACAAACAGCCAGAGTATAGAGCCATTGTAAGAGGCAGACAAACAAGGTATGCTGAGGGATGTACTTGGGAGGAGTGAAATAAACAGAGATTTCCCCAGACCTGTTCAGATAAACATTGTGTTATTTATAGGTCTCAAGAACACCACCAGCAGCTATAGATTCTGTAGTAAAGCAGTTTACTTCCAACATTCTTGAACTATATACAGGGTTCATTAGTCTCAGGCTGAGTCTTCTTTCCAGCAATTCTGCATACTAAGTTCTTCTTACATGTTCACTCAGTACACACTCTGACTCACTGCAGAAGCCGAAGGATACATTGGGTAACAGCCTCTTAAAGTGATAGTATTCCACATCTCCCCTTTCAACAAAAAACATCTTATAACCAGGGGCGGCTGGTGGGTTTTGAAGTTGGAGGGGAACTGGGGCAGTAAGGTCGGGCCAGTGGGCCTAGGGGTGGAGCTTAGCCTAGGGATGGAGCCAGGGATATGGTAGGCGGAGCCAGGGCATAACCCAGCCAGCAGCAAGGAGTTCCCAGGGTTAGCATTGGATGGACATTACATTACTTAATCCAGCAATTTTAGTTAGGCAGGTTATATTCACCTCTTCTGCCAGGTTTAAAAGCAGGCAGATCACCAGACTAACAGTGACATCTCACGATTTCCAAACCTCAGTTTTATCACACACATCCCATTTCCAGCATTTTGAACACAGCTGAAATCGCATGACTTGCAGTGACATCTGAAGATTTCCAAACCTCAATTTTACCACACACATCCCATCTCCAGCATTTTGAACACAGGTGAAATTGCATGACTTGCAGTGACATCTCAGGATTTCCAAACCTCCATTTTACCACACACATCCCATTTCCAGCCTCTTAAAGTGATAGTATTCCACATCTCCCCTTTCAACAAAAAATATCTTATAACCAGGGGCGGCTGGTGGATTTTGATGTTGGAGGGGAACTGGGGCAGTAAGGTCGGGCCGGCAGGTCTAGGGGCGGAGCCTAGCCTAGGGGTGGAGCTTAGCCTAGGGATGGAGCCAGAGATATGGTAGGCAGAGCCAGGGCATAACCCAGTCAGCAGCAAGGAGTTCCCAGGGTTAGCATTGGATGGACATTACATTACTTAATCCAGCAATTTTAGTTAGGCAGGTTATATTCACCTCCTCTGCCAGGTTTAAAAGCAGGCAGATCACCAGACTAACAGTGACATCTCA
>QEPC01009128.1:90764-109523 GCA_003113815.1 Sphenodon punctatus | reverse complement strand
CCCCCTACTCTAACCCACCCCCCTCCCCCCATGTGCCCCACTCCCACAGTATGTCCCCCTCTCCCCCCAGCGTGTCCCCTCTCGATCCCCCCTCATCCATGTGCCCCTACTCCCCCCCAGAATGTTCCCCCTCGCTCCCCCCTCTCCCGTGTGCCCCCACTCCACCCACTCACCCCTGGGCCCCCCGCAATTTACTCACTGCGGGCCGACTCGGGTGGTTCCCTCTCCACTCCTCGCCTCGCTTGGCTCCTCCTCAGCCTCCCTCCCGTCCCCGGGCTTGAAGTAGCATGTGCTGGGAGCAGCAGGAGCTGAGACTCCTGCTGCTTCCACGTGCGTTACTTGAGGCCTGGGCCTGGGAGCTGCTGCAGCTGGCTCCCGAGTCCGCCTCCCTCCCCCACTGGCTTCCCTCCCAGTCGAGTCAAAGTTTGATTACCAAAGTTTGACTCGACAGCGAGGGACTCGGAAGGGACTCAGGGAGGAAGGGGGAGGCTGAGAGTTGTGAGTGCTGTGGCAGCTCCCAGCCTCCCCCTCCATACCCGGGTGCCTGTGTATGGTGCCCAGGTATGGACTTTCCCCCTGCCTGGCCCCCGCAATGAAATAGTGCCCCCTGCCAGCACTATTTCATTGTGGGGTCCCTTTATGCGGAATGGATGGCGCTTCTAGCCGCCCATTCTGCATAAAGGGAGAACGCCTCTCTTTTGACCCTGAAGGCTTACTTAGGAAGCCTTCAGGGATGGTGGTGGTATGTGAGTCACTGGTTTGTGTGTGCACACAAACCAGTGACAATGTTCGGAGCCAGCTCGAAGAACCTTGTTTGAAGTAGCAACCTTCAGAAGGTTGCTACTTCAAACAAGGTTCTTCGAGCTGGCTCTGCAGATGAGCCCTCAGCGCGACTTTCATTTTATTTAAAAAATAAATAAATCTCTGTCGGCCGGTCAGGGATTCCAGCCCGGAGGGGCATTGTCCCTGCTTATAATCATACAATTAAATGTTCATTTTTTTCCCTATTGATTAATTTTTTTCTTTTCTTTGCTTAGCAACTCTTAATAAGTTTCTGTGGTTGCCTCATTGACCTTCATAGCTCTGTACAGGTATCTGTAATACTTTCAGATGCTACCGGTAGTAGTATATTTGCATCTTCAGGTTGTTTGACTATTGACTGTTTGTCCTGGTTCTAAGTTGCTGTATTGTCTTCACGTATTCCTTTGTTTTGTGGTATAATTTGTAAGTGTCTGATTCCTTCCCAAAATCTGTCTCCGATCTATGAAAATCTCATATGAGCAACTTATCTTTTAGCTGTTGCCTTTTGGTCCCGCGTTTGTCTATGGAATAAGCAAACAGTACCTTTGAAAAGAATGTCCTCCTTCACGTAGAGGTCTTCTTCAAAGTTGTCATACAGGTGTGGTAGGGGGTTTGGGTTCATGCCTGTCAGGACACCTTTGATTACCTATTGTAAATCACTACCACTTGCAGTAGCTCTGACTACTTCAGTCCACATTTTGTCAGAGACAGAGAACATTTTACGGATCGTATTGACATGTAGATTCTGAATCCTAGTCTAACTTCGAGGAGTCATAGGCTCTAGAAAGCATATTTGCAATTGTTAGCTGCTTACCAGGCCTGTACACTATTGTCAAATCATAAATGTGCAGCTGGAAAAATAAATATGCATTGAAATCTGGGAGCTGTTGGCAATTTAGCAATTGTTACTAAGGGTTTGTGGTGTGTTTCCACTAACACTGGTCTCCCATACACAAAAACATGAAATTTCTTGCAACTAAACAAAATCACCAGAGCTTCTTTCTCTATTTGAGCACAATGACACTCAGTCTCTGATAAGGCTCGGGATGCATAAGCAACAGGTCTCCAGTGATCCCCATATTGCTTTCCACAGACGGTTCTGTGAAGCATCACAAGTTATTTTTGTCTGACATTTGCTGTCAAAAATTCTCAGTGTTGGGGTTGTCTTTAAGAGCAGCTTTAAATGTTCAAATTCCCTTTGATGAATGTCACCATGACCATTGAACTTTTTCTCATAACAGGGACCACAAGTTAGCAGTCGGTATCGCTAAATTAGACACACATTTAGCAACAAAGTCATACCTGTAAATCTCCGGAGTCCTGTTTTGTCCACAGGAGGTGGCATATTAACTACTGCTTTTTACTCTATTTGGCAAGATGATTTTCTGTTCATGAAGTGCACTGTCCTCTTCAGAGAAGAGAACAGAGAAATCATCCATTACAATCACTCATGGGCTTGAAAACATGCAGTGTTGCTTGACTGGGGAATTAAAAACAATCACACAGTAATGAAAAATACACCCAAAGGGGATTAAAGATTAGGAAAGGTGAAATATAAAGCCTTCAGTTCCCTCCTGGGGGAACCCCATCAGCACTCTCAACCAACATTCTCATCCTCAAGCCTCAGTCAACACTCTGGGACACATTTTCAGATGGGGTAAACTGGCAGACAACTACTGAAGTTCAAAGAGCTGTACTGATTTACAGTATCTGAAAATCTGGCTCTTGGATGTGATCTCCTCCCTGGTCACATTCTATTTGTGCAAGGCAGCTGCTCAGAAATTCCCCATGCACTCACGTTTCCTGATTATTTTAACGTAAGATGCCCCTAGTGGATTCAGACTTTCATTACTGTGAAAATCTGAGGTTCTCAGCTCAGTCAGCCTCTTCCACCTCTTTCCACTTTATCCACTCCTTTTGTGGATTTTGATAGCTCCTTAGCCTTTTGAGTGCCTAAACCAGAAAATTAAATATGGTGGCATGCTGATTTAGATCCTTTCATTACAAGCCATTACATAATTACTGTGCTTGAAAATGAAGAAACATAATTTCATTATCATGTATTTCTTCACTTTTATTCTAATTACTGGAGTCTCAGTCTTCAGAAATCTGAATCTCCTGCCAACACTGAAATGTCAAGGGGGAAACACTATCACCAGGGGGCAAGTATGAGCAAGTATCCTTGCTACTCACTTTCTCTTGCCCTCCTCCTTGTATACAACACAGCAAGAGGAAAAAATTCTGCATCAGCTCTTAAAACCCAGGGACACTGAGGAAGCAAGTCAGGAAAAATATTAATGGTAAAGTCTATTAGATTAGAGTAGTCCCCTAAAGGAAATAGTGGAAGCCCTATTGCTTGGAGATTTTAAACTTGCAAAGTTGCTGAACAAATTACTAAGGAAAGAAAGAAGTACCACAGTGATTAATTGTACACCAGCAGGTATGTAGCTCTGACCTGAACCAATTAGTTCAAATAAATAGCAAGGCACACCTTTGCAGAGCACACATGGGTATTGTCACAGCCAGGCCTTGAACCTCTGGCCTTGGGGGCTGCTGGGAGGTACTCTCAGCAGCCTGCACTATTGGCAGTGGGCTGTAGGGGGCGGCTCTCTTCCTGTTCATGGCACTCTCCCTTTTCTCTCCTGCCTTGCTTACCATACACACCTGGTGGTGGGTGTGGCCACACCTGCCACGGTCTGATTGGCTCTGTGGAGTACTTAAGGACTGCTGAGGACAGTGGCAGGTATGGAGCTTTGAGTCACTTCCCCTTAGACTTGTGCTTGGCACACTCACCTTGGTCTTTCTCTAGATGCACCTTGTTTGTCCTTTGTCTTTGCTGGGAGTAGCGTTTGGTGGTGGTGGTGAGGAGTTGTGTGTACAGTTTTCCTCTCACACCCTGCCTTGTCTTCATGTTAGTCTGTCTCCCTGTTGTTTCCTCAGTGCCCTACTGTAAGTAATTCCTATTGTTTGCTGTATTCTTCTCCCTGTTCCTTCCTAGTTTCTGCGTAGCCTGGTGTCTCTGCGTCTAGTTGTCTCTGTGTTCTAATTCTCTTTATTCTTGTCCCTTGCTCTCAGGGTTTCCTTTGCTCCCCTCCTTGCTCCCAGGGCTCCCTCGCCTTGGCCCCCCCCTCCTTGCTCCCAGGGCTCCCTTGTTCCTCCTAGGGCTCCTTTGCCTTGGCCCTTCCTTGCTCCCAGGACTCCCTCGTTCCTCTCCTTGCTCCCAGGGTTCCCTTGCTCCTCCCCTTTTGCCCCTAGGGTTTCCTGCTCCCTAGTCTTGGCCCCTAGTCTCGGTTTCTCGCTCCATAGTCTTGGCCCCTTGCTCCCTAGCCTTGGTTTCTCGATCCCTAATCTTGGCCCCTCACTCCCATTCCCCTGGCTCCTTGTTCCTTACCCCTGACACTATTCCTTACCCCTGAAAGCCGGAAGGCCTAGAGCGTCTCTGACGCCGGCAGCCACAGCCGGCGCTGAGGCCGCCGGACTGCCCGCCGCCGCCGCACCTGGAGCTCCGCAAAGGTAAGCAAAGCACTCAACTTTAGTAGGGGTGATCCCTGGGGGATTGGGGGGGTGTTAAACACCCCCCCCAGGGATCGGGTCTATACTTACCGGCGGCTGCGGGGACGCAGCGGCCGCTGGTGCTGGGGGGGGGTGCTCTTTTTTTAACAAAAATCCAGGCTGGGCAGGGTGGGTGGGGGGTGTCCCCCCTTCCACCCGCGCAGCCTGGGAGGGGGAGGGGGAGGAATTGTATTCCATTGATTTCAATGGGGACACAGTGCCCCATTGAAATCAATGAAATAAAACCGGTACCGGATACCGGATTTAATCAGAGAATCCGGTTCTTTTGAGAACCGGAAAATCGGTGTATCCGGTAATTGCCCCGGGGTCCCACCTCTAGTTATTAGGACCTCCACCAGGACACGCTCCAATAGTTGCCCCCCTTTGTTTACCTCATCGGACCTGGTAGCTTTTCCTCTGTCACCCAGGGGGAAGCCCCCAATGAGGTCTTCAGAAATGTCTGGTGCGCCTACCATGCTTGGGCCCCGGAAAGGGGAACCACCACTGGCATCCAACATCCCTCAACAAGAGGCTACCACCTCAAATCCCCGCGATTACCCTCATGGACACTGTGTTGCCCTTGGAACCCCTCCCTCCTTATTGGGACCCCCTCCACTGGCCCGACCTACACCAGGACTCCTGTCTCCCCTCCTCTGGCCTAGTAATGCATTACCCCCCTTCCATCTATGGGGACTGCTGGCGAACATTGCAAGATGCGGCCTTCCAGCATATTACCACCCTCTTGGCTGTGTCCCCCCGTTTTGGCCTCATCTAGGACTCTATCCCTCCCCTACCATCCTTGGTTCCAAACCTCTTCCCTTTTATTCCTCCCTTGTCCCTTCCCTGGTGTGGTCTGCATTTACCTCAAAGGCCACAGAGAGGGGGATTTTCCACACCCCCTCCTGTGATTTCTAACCCCCTTTGCCTCTTTGTTGTTCCAGGATGGGGGGGGGGCTTGGACGGGTGGGTACTGTCACAGCCAGGCCTTGAACCTCTGGTCTTGGGGGCGTCTGGGAAGTACTCTCGGCAGCCTGCACTATTGGCAGTGGGCTGCAGGGGGTGGCTCTCTTCCTGTTCATGGCACTCTCCCTTTTCTCTCCTGCCTTGCTTACCATACACACCTGGTGGTGGGTGTGGCCACACCTGCCACGGTCTAATTGGCTCTGGGGAGTACTTAAGGACTGCTGAGGGCAGTGGCAGGTGTGGAGCTTTGTCACTTCCCCTTAGACCTGTGCTTGACCCACTCACCTTGGTCTCTCTCTAGATGCACCTTGTTTGTCCTTTGTCTTTGTTGGGAGTAACGTTTGGTGGTGAGTTCTGTGTACAGTTTCCCTCTCACACCCTGCCTTGTCTTCATGTTAGTCTGTCTCCCTGTTGTTCCCTCAATGCCCTACTGTAAGTAATCCCTATTGTTTGCAGTATTCATCTCCCTGTTCCTTCCTAGTTTCTGTGTAGCCTGGTGTCTATGCGTCTAGTTGTCTCTGCATTCTAGTTCTCTTTATTCTTGTCCCTTGCTCCCTCGCCTTGTTCCTCTCTCCTTGCTCCCAGGGCTCCCTCGCCTTGTTCCTCTCTCCTTGCTCCCAGGGCTCCCTCGCCTTGTTCCTCTCTCCTTGCTCCCAGGGCTCCCTCGCCTTGTTCCTCTCTCCTTGCTCCCAGGGCTCCCTCGCCTTGTTCCTCCTAGGGCTCCTTTGGCTTGGCCCTTCCTTGCTCCCATGGCTCCCTCGTTCCTCTCCTTGCTCCCAGGGCTCCCTTGCCTTGGTCCCTCCTTGCTCTCAGGGTTCCCTTGCTCCTCCCCTTGCTTCAGGGCTCCCTTGCCCCTCCCCTCTTGCCCCTAGGGTTTCCTGCTCCCTAGTCTTGGCCCCTAGTCTCGGTTTCTCACTCCCTAGTTTTGGCCCCTTGCTCCCTAGTCTTGGCCCCTTGCCCCCTTGCTCCCTAGTCTTGGTTTCTCAATCCCTAATCTTGGCCCCTCACTCCCTTTCCCCTGGTTCCTTGTTCCTTACCCCTGACCCCTTGATCCCCTGCCTTTTGTTCCTTGAACCCTGTCTCTAGTTCCTTGATCCCTCGCTTCTGGATTCCCTGTCCCTTGACCTCAATGATGAGCCGTAGGCGTTCTTAGACCAGCAGTGCTGGGATCCATGCTGAACACCCTATGTCCTTGGTATTGGAGAGCAGCTGAGAGGTTTCCCCGTGTGTATTAAGGGACATCCCAGATTCCCTACACCCCATTCCCCCCCCCTCCTGTCTACTCACTCCCCCTCCCCTTTCCCTGGTTCTGCCGCTGGAGCTGTATGAATGGTACACACTGAAACAGAGATGAGGAAACTCTGCCAAGACCACCAGGAAATCGATGGGACACTTGGCAGCAGAAGCCTCTACTTGCAGAACCGCTGCGCCAATCACTACATAACTGACACCATATAAAGATAACTACAGTAATGGGTGGGCTTAGCTTTGTGCAAGGTGAAGGCAGAAATCATTTCTCTATGCTGTACCTCTCAATAAGGAATGCAACAGACTGGATAGTGTAAACCACACTACTGCCCTCTACTGGAAGAAGGAACCCATTACTAATTGTGAAAGCAGAGTCTCTTAAGTGTTTTGGGAGCAGATCAAGCAGAGTTCTGGTCCCTACTGTATGGCTGAAGATCCAGGAGTTAATGTTATGCTGCAGGGGTGACAGACACATTCCCTCTCGCCTCAATTTTGAGACTCGGAAGCTAATCCCTTCCTGTCAGGGCTGCCCCGCTTCCTTGAACGTGGGGGCTCTGATGTTGGGGGACCTCGGCTTGCCGGCAGCCTCACCCCCTGGCTCCTCCCCCTGCTGCGACCTCTCCAACTCCTCCAATGGGCATACAGCTGAGGCCGGGGGTTGCCAAGACAACACACCGGCAGGTCACCGCTGCAGGGCCCTCCCCCGCCGCTGTTCAAAGTGCGGGGGCAACGCTGTTGCGCAGCTCTTTGCGGCTACAGGCACGGCAGGGGGGCGTGGCAAATGCTTTAAACTCCGGTGCTGCAGGACAAACAGCGCCAGTGATCAGAGTAGGCTGGCCCCAGCGCTGAGAGCTAAGTGCCTTGCGGATTGAGTCTTGCCTACGTCTTCATTGTTTTCCTTTCCTCCCTTCCCTTGTCTGTCTGTGGAGCTGTGGGTTGCGTGTGCTGGAGTGGTGTGGTTGGTGAGTGTTTTCCCCCTTTGTGTACTATCCTTGGAGTAATTGAGTGAGTTAGTGAGTTCGGGGTTGCTTCCCCTTTCCTGGGACCCTCCCCCCTTCCCTGGCAGGGTGCTCGCCCTTCTCCGCTTCCCCATGGACCCTAGGCCCTGCTCCTTCCTTCCCCAACCGTCGATACTATTATCCTGTTCCCCTGTGGTGTGTATCGGGAGTGTGTGTTGGGTGCGAGATAGGAGGGAACATTCCAGTGCATTCTACTCAGCATCCTATAATGATAGAGGCCTACGCTCTTGCAGCTTCCTTGGCCACCACTCTATCCTGACAGGCATTCCTAAGTCCCGAGCTGCCTCTGAGCATTCCACGGGGTTGGTTCCTTATCCTGCAGGTCGTCTGTGGGGGCCCTTCCAGATTACAGGCCTTCCCCCTATCTTCCTTGTGTCCATCCCCCTTCCCTGTAACACTTCCTTGGTTCTGGCCCCCTATGGCTCCTTCTGGTGGCAGCAAAATGGCCACTACCTCACAGATCATAGGGGACTTAAGTAATTAAGGAGAGGAAATGCTGCCGCTACGACTCTGCCTTCATTTGAATTTTTCAGGAACTGAAGAGTAGGTGGATTCATCGCCATTTTCCACAGCTGCTATAAAAACTCAGATGCCAGCAGCAAGGACAGAATGGCAATCTTCCATGCAGTGACCCTGGTGATAGCTATTTGCCTGGATTGTTACAGTGATGGCAGCAGTATGGGTTGAGAGCAGGGCTACCTTCCCATCACAAAAGACTCGTCGGCGTACCTTTGGGTACGTGCAGAATAGAATGCAACATTCTGTTCTACTTGCTAATCATCCCTAAACCCCAGAGCGGAACACCATTATAATAGTTGTGGAATCATTTTAGCTTTAAGTAGCTTTAAGGCTGACTTGACTAACTCTTCCCCCAAAGCAGGGCCGTCCTAAGACATTTTGTTGCTCTAGGCAAAGACAAAATTTGCGCCCCCCCCCAAGTGGTGGTATGGGTATGGTAGGGGTGCCCGCCGCCATCAAAATGT
This sequence comes from Sphenodon punctatus, assembly GCA_003113815.1. Classification (NCBI taxonomy): domain Eukaryota; kingdom Metazoa; phylum Chordata; class Lepidosauria; order Sphenodontia; family Sphenodontidae; genus Sphenodon; species Sphenodon punctatus. Next base: position 100,957 of record QEPC01009128.1, on the reverse strand, counting down.
TAGTTTACAAATATTACAAGTCGGACATGCTAAATAGACAATGAGACAGTAGAATCAACATACAACATGCTTAAAGGCCTTTTTATAATTGCTGCATTATAAGTTTTTATACCGAGCTTGGTTGTCAATATCAAGAAACACGTACCACACTCCAGTCGTAAAGAAATGCATATCTGCACTGAATGTATAAAGTAACAAATAACTACATTTTCTAATGCTGGACGGTGGTGGTGGGAAATAATTACAGAGCACAAAACAATGAGAGGAAAATAGAGGGATGGGTGGAGGGAGAATTTTGCAAGGGAGATAAAAAGCCAGGGAAAGTGAAGGGGGGAAGAAGGAGAAGGAAAAAGAATTGGGAAAGGGAGGAATGGGACGGGCGTGCCCTGATGACGCTCGTAAGGGAATCATACTGGAGTCCAAGTTTCTGCACATTATTCCTAGTAGCAATTTATTTATTTTGAGGATTTATACCCTGCCCCCCTGCAAAGCAGCCCGGGGCGGCTTACAACAATAATTACAGAGCACAAAACAAAGAGGAAAATACAGCAATATGGCTTACAGCAAAAGGGAAGCTGAAAGAAAAAAATTCAGTCCAGGGCATGTGTGTAGGTGGTGGTGGTGGTGGTCTCAGGCCATTGCGCATTGGAGATGCTTATCAATGCAACCCGTGTGTAAATAATGGTAATATGTAAACTAATCAACACCCTAATTACTAGCAGCAGCCCCTGATGTGCTTGGGGACTTTCATCTCCCCCATTCAAGCACTGAATGCTCCACAGGCACCCTTCCCCCTGTTGCTGGTCAGGCACATGGCAGCAGTCAGGCCTGGGAAATGTCTCCCCCGCAGGAGGTGGTGTATTCCTGCTCGGCCCACAATGTTGGAGCAGCTTTGGCAGATGGAAGGAGCTGCGCCAGCAGTTAGCCAAAGGAGTGGGAGCTCGCTGCTTCCTTCCCGCCTTGGGCCGCTCGCTTCAGAGCCACCCTGCTGCCTTCTTCAGACAGGGGCTGCTGTCATCCCAGCTGTAGAGGTGGCAGTGGCTGCTACTCTCTGCTCCACTCCTTCCTTTGTGCATGTGTGTGTGTGGGAGAGAGAGGGGGTTGAGGAGGAGGGGTGGCTGAGGCGCTGCCTTGCTGTTCGTGTTGCCTGCCTCCCTCCTGCTGCTTCCCCCCAAATCTGCCGCCCTAGGTGGCTGCCTAGGTCCACCTAGGGGCAGGGACGGCCCTGCCCAAAAGAATATTCCTGTCCATTAGATCCAAGGCTGAACGCAAGTCTATAAAGGTCATCACTAATCTACCCTTCCTAAACTTAATATATTTCTCCATTAAATGCATTAGGGTAAAGCAACAGTCAGTCGTTGAATGCCCTGTGCAGAAACCCGCCTGCTCTTCCTGAAAATAATCAGCCACCATTGCCCATGCTTCCAATCTAGAGAGCAGAGACCTAGCATATACTTTTGCAACAACACTAATCAGGCTTATTGGTCGATAATTCTGGGGTGATTTTTATCCCCTTTTTTACTCTTTGCAATAGGTACAGAAAGCCATCAACCACCACCTCAACCCTATCTGGGTGTAAGATATAAGTGCCGTGTCATCTGCATATAATAGGATAGAAAATGGCTGGGATCTTAACTCCACTGGGTGATAAGAGGGATTTGATAATACAGTTTTTATATTCTTCAAGTGCATATTAAACAATAAGGGTGCCAAAGTACAGCCCTGTCTAACCCCTCTAGAAACTGCAATAGGGTGGGTGAGATTACCCTGTCCATTCTAACTTGCAATGATATATGGGCTTGGACAGCCTTAATTAAGAACAGCAGCCTACAATTAATCTGGTATTGCTCTAATGTTTGCCGTAATCTCTCCCTACTCACAGAATCAAATGTGGTCTTTAGATCAACAAAACAAATATAAAGTTTTGCTTTTTTCCTTTGCTTTTATGGGCATATTTAGCAATCAATTGGTCCAAAACAAAAATATGATCAAGAGTAGACATACCTTTTTTAAAACCCGCTTGCTCCCTCCCTATAAGGTTTCTAAAGTCTACCCAAGTCTGCAATCTGGTCAACAATATTTAGCATATAACTTGCCAACTATGCTTAAAAAACTAATTGGTCGATAACGGGCAGGTTCTTTAGGGTCCCCCTTCTTAAAAACGGGCACCACCACACTTTGAGACCAGACACTGAGAATTCCTACCACTGTCATTTATGGCTGTAAATGTTGAAGCCAAAGCTGCACTCCACCATTCAATGCTGGCTTTTAGAAGTTCAGCTGGAACAAAATCTACCCCTGGGGCCTTCTTAGATTTAAGCTGCGAAATAAGTACACCAACTTCTGCAGATGTAACCAGCGCCCATTGGGGTTGAAAATCTGCGGCAAATGATGTAATTCCCCTAACATGAGTACTGGTCTCCGAGAATACATCCCTGTAATAGATTTCCCATTTATCAGCAGAGATATTTACCTCCTCTTGCCGAGCTCCATGCAAATTTAATTAACGACCAAATTTAGATGAATTGTCTTCATATGTAGCAGTCTCCAGTTCTGCCCAAAATGCTAGCTGATACTGGCTTTTCTTTTCCTTCAAAAGATTTTTGTACGCCTTCCTGGCTAAAAGGAATGTATCTACTGCCACCTGATTACCAGTATCTCCTCTCGTAATACGCACCAAACAGTTCAAGTTCATGCTTGGCTAGCTTACATGATCTATCGAACCAGTCAGCTTTCTTAAAAGTTCCCCGCCTAGATGTTGGTCTGGCAACCAAGAAGGGATGCAGCTCAGTAACAAGGTCCTCATAAGCCTTCAGGATGGCTTCAGGATCCTGTAGGCCATTGGTTTGAAAAACCTCAAGGGATACCTCCAGTTCCTGACAGAGACAGGCTGGACTGACCAAACCCCTCATCACCTAGAAAAGCTCTGCTGAACATGATTTCACAGACACCATCATAGCAGCAAAGAAAGCCTTATTCACCGCCATCACAGCCACAGTATAGTCTTTAAAAAACGATCTATGCTGCAATTGGTCAGATTCAGCTTATGTCCGGTGCCACCTGCACTCTAACTGCCTACCCTCCTGCTTCTGCTGCTGTCTCAAGCCTTCCATGTACCATGGAGACTTATGCTGATGCAGCGTTGGGAGCGGATGCCTGGCAGCCACTGTGTCAATGGCCTCATTCAAGATGCTATTCCACAATGCGACGAGATCATCGACAGAGCGGTTGTCAAGGTCTGTGGGAAACTCTCCCAGTGAGGTCTGGAAACCCATTGGATCCATGAGTCTCCCAGGACAGACCAGTCTAATAGGTCCAGCACCCAGACAGGGGCATAGGTGTTCCAGGACCTGAGCCTCCAGGAGGTAGTGGTCCAACCATGATAAGGGTGTCACCTCCACACCCCTAAATTATAGGACCCCGATTCCAGGTCAGTGCAGAAAATCAAAGTCAATGTGTGTCCCCTTCTCATGCGTAGGGCCCACTACTACCTGGAATAGGCCCACGGTTGCCATGGAGGCCTTAAACTCTTGCTCTGCTCCATAAAGGCTGGCCTCAGCATGGATGTTGAAATACCCCAAAACTATGCGTCTGGGCGACTGCAACACCACTTTTGAGACGAGCTCAGCTAGAGTAGTCAGGGAGGCTGCAGTGCAGTGGGGTACTTGGTATGAAATGAATAAATGAGGTGGCGTGCCTCAATTTACCCAAACGGGATCGAAGGTTGCAATTAACAAGCCAAAGTATAGAGGTACAACTCAGTTTTATTGAATAGACACTTAACATCTGGACATGGCAGTGTTCTCAGCTACAAACCCCAGTAACCCATGATATCTTACGTGTCAGAGGCACAGTCCAAGATGCAGGCTGGTTCAGAGGAGAAGGGGAGAGGGCCCAGCAGATGGCTGGCCCGGGGGTCTCTGGATCTTTTGAGAGCGACGGTAAGGATCAAAGACCCACGCGGCTCACTGCAATGCTAGTGGCCGTTAGTGTCAATGACAAGGGGCAAGGGGCTGAACTTTCCCTTTTATAGCTTCATTTATTAGGGATACATGTTGCAGGGTCCCCTTTGCCAGGTACAGAGAATAAGCTGGCTATTCATAATGCTATCACTTGGAGCACGGCCACCAAGCTATTTTAGAGTTCTTAGGGAGTTTTAGGGAGTTACTGTTTATTCGTAGGGGAGGGCACCTCGCTTTCTTACAAACTCCCTTTGTTTCTCTTAGGCCTATTTCTGTGTTCCCAGAGATAGTGACTGTCTAGGGTTTGTTATTGTGGCCTTGGAAATACATTTTCTGCTTAGAAAGTGATTTTGACAATTTTATTCTCATGGGCCTAGTTGGATAGTGTCAGCCTGAGACCTGTGGCTGAAGAACCTGAACTGAGTTGTCCAAACCTGATCCTGCTTGTGTTTTTGATCATGGCCAATATTGCCTAATTGATACATAACAGGTACACCAGCAGGATCCCTAATCTAGCCCCGACAAAAACAAACACTAGATGGATACAGTCCTTGCTGGACGAATTCAGCACTGGAAATCTCCGGAAGGCCAACAAATAATTAAAAATCATGGCTACACTACCCCCTCGCCCGAGACCTAGTTGGATGCTGCACTGAGTACCCAGCTGGCACCAGGTCAGCCAAAATCGGTCTGACTCATCGTCCAGCCAGGTCTCTGTTACGCACACAAGGTCGGTGGCTCCTTACAGGATAAGCTCTCGGATGGGATGTTGATTTGCCACCAACCTCACATCCAACAGCATCAGCCCCAGGGCCCCATCAGCCTCAAGCCCCCAAAATCTCAGGTCAGGGGGGGGGGGGATTGGATTGGGGGACAGAGACTAACCGTCTCTCCCGCCTCTCCAGATGTCATATCCTTCTCCCCCAGCCATACCTTCCTCTGCCCCACATGACTTTAATTGCTACCCACTGCCCCCAGAAAAGGAGCCAGATGGACTAGGAGGGTCCGCCATGCCTGGTACCTCCAGAGACAGTACCCTGAGGTGACAGCAGGGTCTATCCTTCCCTACCCCCCCCCCCAACCCTATCCCTGCCAAAGCCCCATCCTCTCATAGGCCCCCCTCCTCTGGGTGAGAGCAGGGTAGGGGCGGGGAGGTAAATGATGGCAGGTGTTATATATTATGTATAAAATGAATGTATTAGAATATATTTAAATTGTGAGGGGTTATTTAAATTGTGAGGGGTTGTTTGTTTATTATGGATTGTATTGGTCTTTGTGGACCTTATTTTTGTATTATTGTATGCTGTAAGCTGCCTCGAGCCACTTGGCAGGAGAGTGCGGGGTATAAATTAAAATGGAATAGAATGGAATGGAATAGGGAACCTTCCCCACCCAATTCCCCATGTATGACCCTCCCCCCCACTCACTAGGTAATTCAGACATAAACCATTCCCCCTCCCACATGCATCTGAAATTCTAAGTAGCCAAGGATTTACAATGATATTTTCAACCCTTATTTGGAAGGTTAGTCTTATTCAGTCGTAAATTAGAATTTTTATTCTTGACCAAAAAAGAAATACAATTAAGGTTAGTACATAAAGATCTATTCACGACCTCTCATCTGTCCTTTCACTACCAGTACAGTATAGGCCTGGGGAAGGTGTTATCAGCAATGGAGGCTTTCAAAATCTAAGAGGATACATAAAAATAGATACAAAAATACCAACTTGCAAACAGTGGGTACAAAGTATGCTGTACTAGACTCCCACTCCGCTTGCCCTGAAGAGGGAATTACAATCTCCTTTCTCATTCAGAAATTTAAAACAGTAGGTGAAACTATCTTCCTGGGTTTCCTATAGTACCCAACAGTGTGGAATCACTATCAGGTTACACTGATCTAGCTATTAAGCACTTGGATACTATGGTAAAGGATACTACGCTTAAATAATAAAATACACAGTCAAGCTAGTTTCTGTGTTCAGAAGCAGACTTAGAGATACAAAAGCCCTCTTTGTGTGTCCCTCTGAATGAGAAATCTGAAGGAGAAATTTTGAGGACAGAAAATGCTTAGAGCGGAAGCAGATGGATGGAATCACATGGCAGTCTTTTGCTGTAGGCAGCCAGGAAGAAGGAACTGGCAAGGTTTCACCACTGTGAGAACTCCAGCCTTACACTGCGGTGACAAAAGGGGAAATTAGCCAGTCTCCGAGAGTCATTTTTATTATTTTTGTTTTTGTTTCATAGGCTGTTTCTCCCACCCTTTAATGAAAAAAATCTCTTTACACCCAACCACACTCTTTTCAGAAGGAATAACTGATAACTAACTACAGCTACAGCTTTCCTATGTTGTCAAAAGCTGCATAAGACTACATGGTCAGTCTCAATACTGGGCAGTTCTAGTTTTACCCTTAATGTAGCAGTTTCATAAGATTCCCTTCTCTAAGCACCGTAATACAGACAAACTCTTTTGGCTGGCTCATTTGGTGTGTTCCTCCAGCTGCCCATCAGGATACCTGCCATTTTGGCATTTGTTATAAGTTATTTCCATTTTGTATGTAAATGACACCCAGAGACAAAATGTTAGTAGCTTTTCCAGTCATATGTTATGGTGGAAATAACAGATGAGTAGCTTGGTATTTAAGTGTAAATGTGATAACCACATCTTGTTAAGCTGCTAAGTTAAGCTGCTGCCTTGCCAATTTGTGAGGTTACTTCCTTCTGGGCAACTTCATTGGCCTTCATGCTACTGCCCAGATATCGCATTGACTGAATTCTTGTATCAGCAGTGCTGTAAGACTTTTCAGCTTCCAACCTCTGGTCAAGAGAGGACTAAGTACCACAAGACTGTTGACCTGCATCCTACTTCAAAGCTCCATCTTGCTAACCTTATTGGGGTACAGCACAGTACGTCTCAGCAGTGCTAAAAAATCTTTGATCGCATCAGAATAAATAACTGATTTTAGAGTTTAATTAATTAAAGCACAGTGGGGACTAAGCTACAAAGATCTAACTTACAATTATCAAGCTAAAATCCCTACTGTCTGGATGTTTTTCTTATGTTAGTCACTGAACAAAATAAATGTTTATTGCCCCAAACAGACTGATTAGCCTCTCTAGCTCCAAATATTCATCTTGCCTTCCCAAATTAACTCTCTGCTCTAACTTTTCTAGATAAAATCAAAAATAGCTGGGGAAAGCAAAGTTAGTGAACATCCAAGACATGCTTTTATTCAGGACTGAAATAGGCTTCAGCTAAACAATTTAGAGAATGTAGCCCATGTAGTACTGGCCAAAGCTAACTTCTTCAATAAAGTAACAAAAGCATTTTGAGCTAATCTTCTTCCCAAAAGCTTCTTCCATATTACACTGTTAGAGTTGCAAATCCCCCAGCTGGTGTATTTCATTTGACCACATGTTGTTCAGAAGACCACCGCAGTTGGCAACAAAAGCAGCGACTGGCACACTCAGAACAGTAAAGGACAACCTCATTATAATGTGGTATTTGGGAGCCATGCCTCATGCTGCATTTTAACAAGGAAACTTAAATGTTAACGGTTTAGATGTGCAGAAGCCCTTGATATAGGCAAGCAGAAAGATAGTTTGTGATAAGATTCCCCACAAGGGGAAGACTCCTCTGGCTTGCATTGTTAACGGTACAATGACCCATTCAGTTCCTGAATGGCAGGGAAACCTTTTTTGAAGCAGATGCCCCTTCTTCTCTGCAGAGTAGTTGTGATGGGTCATTATCCCTTAAATAATGCAAACTTGGAGAGTTTTCTTGTCTGGGTGGGGAATCTTATAACAGGGTGTTTTCAGCTGTGACGTTGGCATGGATTAATCTATTTTAGCGCGGTTAATCCAGATGCCAGCATCATGTTAGGAAACAGCTGCCAGATGTTTCCACGGTCTGATTCCCGACTGTGTGGAATTTGGCCTGGGTTGTCACTTGAGGAAATCCTGAATGATAGCCTGGACTAAGCTCCACTATGTTTGAGAGCCAGCCGGCGGACCCGAAGTAAAGCGGGCTATCACATCTGATAGCCCACTTCTCTCACAGTGGTCTGGAGTGGTGGGCACCATGGTGGCCATCATTGGCTGCCAGGGTCACCCATCAGCCAGGGGTGGGTGGGGGGTGCTGCACGCATGTGTGGATGTACATCCGTGTGTCTCCCCAGCCTGGGCCACCGTCACTCTTCTTTGGCGGCTGGGCCAAGTTCAGCCTGGAGTAGTTTGCGGTTGTGGTGGGACCCATTACGTGTAAAAGCACCTGCTAGTCTCCCTGTCTGTGACCAAAGGGCTTTTTGAATGAATGAGGACTGCACCCTTTGCAAGTTGGGATTGGTGTCTCATGCCGCGTTATAACACCACATGTTATAAAGAAGTTGTGTTGTATATCCAAATGGCTTGACCTACTTATGAGAAACTGCTTCTTACCCCATGCCAAACCTCTCCTATTCAGATCAGCATGGTTGGAGGTGCACCTGTGAAGTTCCACTTACAGAAGAAAGAAGGTCAGCTGGCAGCAAGGTTTTTGTGGGGGCCATGACAATATTACTTGTGCTGATTATTCAAATAGAGAAAGCCCAGAGAGAAGTCCAACAGTTACCATCCTGCAATGGCTACTTTCCCTTCATCTCTCATAGGAGTATTTAACTTGGCTTACTTTTGAGGAAAATTTGATACAGATGTACAAGTTTGGAGAGGGGTGGGGGGGTGGAACCATTTTGTGCATATGAAGTACAAATATGAGTGATAGCAAATGGAAATACCTGCCTCTCCCCACCCCCCCTTAAAGGATACAGGACAAATAAAAGGGTAGACACCAAACTCATCCAGAGCAAAGTGCATCAGCATGCAGGCTCCAATTCAGATAAACTAGCAGACCTGTGTGGGGAGCATGCATAATTCCCACAGTCCCCCAGTAAATCCATTGCCTCTCCAGAAGAGATGTATTTTCCTGTTACAGAATTGGGTGCTGATTTGCACCACAATTCTCAAACTACTTACTTTTGAGAAGGTTTATTTTATTTATTTATTTATTTCGTTACATTTATATGTCACCCCCCATGCCCACGGCATCTCGGGGCGGCTTCCAACACAATATAAAACAGTTTTAAAAAACAATTTTTAAACATAAAACAAATTTAACCCCCCCTCCCCAAAAGTTAACCCACCACCCCACCCTTCCCTCCGAAGGCCTGGGCGAACAGTCAAGTCTTACAAATACGTTGAAAGGCCAAGAGGCCCGGGGCCAGGCGAGTCTCCTCGGGAGGGTGGGTACACTGGAGTAAGCAATTTGAGAACTGTAGCCTTGGAGGTATTAGTCAAGTGATATCAATGGGTGTTTTTAAACGCGCACGGTGATGGGGCGGCACATCCGTGGCCAATGAGCGGCACTGCCATATAACACCCACACAGGTGGAGTGTGTGGGGAGTAATTCTAATGCCCAGCTCCCAGCATGACTACTGTGGCCACAGAGACAGCCACCATGCACTCCCCCTGCCATGAGCCATGTGGGAAGGGGAAGCACACTGGGTTGGCCTTTGCAAGTGACACATTCTGGGCATGATTTCTGGGTAAACTGGGCTCCCCACTATTCCCGGCCAGTTCTTGTAACTTTCAAAAGCCACTTCCCCCGCCCAGTGCCCATAAGCAGTGAACCTGACTACTGGCATGGTTGGCTACTGCTGTTCATACGGGCAGGGGCTCTGTGGCTACCCGTTGTCACGCATCTATTTGACCTGCCCCACATAGAGCACTCCGGATTTCGCAGCAGTGCTCCATGTGTGGCCATCAGTGGGTGCTCTGTGGCTCATGGAAACATGCATCCTGCTGCTTCACCTTCAGATGAACGGTCGCATCTGTGGCTCCTGGGTGGCCATGCGGGGTAGCATCTTGTTTGAAGACACCCAATGAAGAGCAAAAATAGACCAAGCCAGAGTAAGAATCATCATGAACTTTCATTGGGGTTGAAAATCAGCCATTGTAATTTGGTCATGTGGAGACTCTGCATTTCCTCTAAGGTGGGTTTTGAGTTTGGAGGGGCAGTAAGGCCATCCAGCCCGCTGGGCGGAGCCAGGGGGATGGTAGGCCAGTGACATGGCATAACCCAGCAGCAAGGAGTTCCCAGGGTTAACATCGGAAAACACAGTCTACATGCACTTCAAGCTTAAAATAAATAATGTATAAACCCCAAACACAGGGAAACACAGAAAACACTGGCAAAACAC